>PRKT01001905.1:356-25418 GCA_003671525.1 Saccostrea glomerata | reverse complement strand
CCCCCCCCCCCCCCAGCTAAAAAATGATGCTACGTCACTGAAACGGAAATATCTATTTATGGGGGAGGGGGTTGTCCTGGGCCACTAATGAAAGACCCGTGTTTCCCGGGTACTAGTATATGGGGATTGCAGGTTGTTGGTGTTTTTGGGTTTAGTTTTGCTTACTTTATTAACATTAATTCCTGTGGAAAATGATTATTAATTCCTGTGGAAAATGATTAAAATAACTTTTCATGGAACAATACATTGATTTTACATCTTCGTATATCCTTAACATACAGGAAATACCTGTCTGTATTGAAGAATCACGCGTATAACACGTTCAATTGTCAAAAAAGTAAAGACAAAAGGAAGGTATGATTTTTTTTTTTAAATAGCCTCAATATTCTCTACCAAGCAAGGAAATTTTGTGAGAAATGAAAAAATAGAAAGTGATACTAGTAACTTAAATATTTTGATCCTGATAAGAATAGGCAAAAACTTGAAAAAAAAACATTTGGAATAAATATTTGTCATCGACTGCTAGAAGATGAGGATTCTGGAAAATAATCCACGAGCAATTATACTTATTCGACATAATTGTCAACATGTATTGAATACTGAGTATGTAAACATAATATATAAAAATGACTCTTATACGTCTGTAAGTATTTACACGGACCTAGATAAAAATGTAGAAACCCTTTGAAGTGAGAAACGAGTAGAGTAACTAGTTGAATACTAAAGCAATTATAATTTCCGAAAAGGTTTTTAAAACATTTTAAGCGAATTGAACGAATGCCTGTTATGTTATTCAGTCTGAACTGAAAGTCTGATTGATAATCCCCCCATGCACCCCCCCCCCCCCCTCACCTTAAAAAAAACCACTTTTGAATCAAAACATTTACTGATTATTCATTTTCAGTCTTATCAAGT
Source organism: Saccostrea glomerata (assembly GCA_003671525.1). Lineage (NCBI taxonomy): Eukaryota > Metazoa > Mollusca > Bivalvia > Ostreida > Ostreidae > Saccostrea > Saccostrea glomerata. The sequence continues at coordinate 24,503 of PRKT01001905.1, read as the reverse complement.
ATTATTTTACATGTCTTATCAAAACAAAAATGTTTGTGTAAGGCATATATAAATGATAAGAACTCATTAAACTCGAATGGGGGGAGGGGGGTTGGGGTGGGTTACATTTAAATTTTAAGTATTCCTCTGTCATCAAGCAGGATATAAATGAATATATCTCAGAAAACAATCGGTTTTCATGTACCTTATCTGATTTTAAAAAGTTAACTGTGCTTATATTTTTTTTAGATCGGAATCGAAATGCCTCGCATTACTATTTATATGATTTAATGTCTTTATATAAGTTTATTAGAAAAGTTGACCATTAGAGGGGGATTTCTTCTGTACATTAAATATAACCATAGTCTTCTATACTATAATCTAATAATTATAATGTAGTAATACAGATTATACATGTATTATCTTGACATTCGAGTTTTCTGTTCTTGCTTTTTGTATACCATATTCTTGAGAACTGAACTTTTTTGGTGCCGGGGAAACATCGATTTTTTTTTCATCAGTACATCTTTTTTTTTTTTACTAGATTTTATGTAGATTTTTTTTTTTCAATTCATTTAAGAGAAATAACTATTTTTATTATTTAAACCGTATAATCACTGCAATAAAATGAAAGCAAATATCAAACACAGTTTATTTCTTTTTCTCCACGATCCTCTGTTGGACTTTTATTTAATAATTCTCATCAACTAAAGAGGGACACTTACGTGGATGATTACATTGTCGGTAATAATGATAATAAATAATTTTTTAAAAAAGCAAAAACAAAACAACAATGTCGTATTAATAAATCAACAACTTAATTTCTTAAATTTATATTTAATACAAACTTGGTCCTAGCGAGTTAGTTAGGATTTTCTGATTACGCTATCTACACGTTAAACGTATGACGTCGAGTCAAAATTCTTCGCAAAATCTCGACGTTCTGCTATAAAAGGTACAGTATTGAGCGTTATTTTTCCAATGCATACTTTTGAGTCAGGTATATAAATTATATATCATTTAATTCTAAAAATTCTAAGCTATTTAAAATGTTTTGAACGGGGCAGGTCTGACAGACGGCATTTTTTGGCCAATATCGTACTTTGTTCTTTAAATGATCATTGAACTACCAAATATGTTATTTGTTTGTATTGGCAATGCCTTTGTCCACAAAATTTCGTATTCTCAAAAACGCTTGTTTTACAAAATTCACGATAATTGATGCCAATTTCGTAGATCATTATTTATATCCTGAATTGACGATAGATTATTCTGTTATTTTCTGGACATTACAAGGAGGACGCGTCGGGATTGACCGATTGGCAAAATAAATGGGTTCTATACAATACCAAAGAAACAAAATGAAAAGTCTGCTTAAAGTTCCACAATTTATTGAATACAATAGTCCCTTTTTTAAAATAAGATAATATATTAATGGCCTCCTCAATATCGCATGAAAATAATTCTTTTTTTTCGACAATTTCTCCCAAAATAAAATCAGAACTCCTGATTCCCAAATTATGGAAGGACGATGAAACTATTATTTTAATTAAATTAATATTTCATTATAATTTATATGAACAGTATATACGGTCGTCCAGATAGCGTCGCTTTTTGGTTTTTTTTAGGACGCCGTGAAAATTACCTGTGTTAGATAGTTTCAAGTTATTTTAAGCCGCCTCCACCACACCACCTTTTCCTTTTTCGAGGAAATCAATTCTGTCTTTAACTTCTTTTCTATGTGTGGAATTTGTTTTAGGTAAGTTTTCAGCTTTAGGCAACAAGAAAGAGTAATTTGGCTTCATTTTGTTGTCATGACAAAGAGCACACGGCGGGTGTGACCGGTCGGCAGGGTATGCTTACTCCTCCATGGCACCTGATCCCACCTCTGATGTTTTGGAGGCCCTTGTTTGCTCTGCTTCTATTTTCTATTGTTTTATGGACTTTGACATTGAATACTGTTCGTTATCTCCAAATCCTTCTTTGTTGTGTTTTTATGATACAGAATATGATAGTAAATTAATAATTTAATGGCTTTCTTGACCAATTATTATATAATTAAAAGGGGATTTATTACGCAACTAAATTTCTTAAAAAATAAACACTATTATATTTTTGAAACATATAATTGTCGATTAATTATAAAATTATGTTTAAAACTGTCGTATTTAGGACACAAAACGTCCGTAATGTAAGGTCATCGGATTGGAAATCTCCACTAATGAGATAGGGATCACTCGGTACTGAAACGTCATAGGTGTCAGTGGGCAATTAGAACTCGTAAAGCGTATCGTAAGAAAACATCTAATCTACTGAATATATTTTTTTACTTTAAATGAAAAGAATACACGACTAGGTTTAAAGAAAATTTGATATTGACAACTTTGACTATGGACGCTCAAGTTTACATCTACCATAGAAAAAATACGACGGACATTCAATAAATAATGTCATCGGGGCTCGGAAAGAAGCAAAAGCCCCTTGTAATGATTTAGTCTTCATGATTTTACTTATTAATCTCTTTTGATTAAAATAGTTGTCCGTTAAAGTTTTTATTTTTATTTAATTTCTGATTGTATTTAGAACACATTTTTGGGTATGACCCTTAGTATACTGGAAAATAGCAGATCCAGTGATTTCCTGGAAATATTGTTACCATGAAATGAATTGTTGTGTCATCAGCAACATATCAACATTACAATATTCAACAGATAATGGTAAATCATTGATATATAACAGAAATAACAAGGGACCTAAAATAGAGCCCTGTGGCACACCTGCTACGACGGGCATTGATTCAGATGTGTACGCACCAATTTTTACACTTTGAGTTCGATCATTTAAATATAATTGAAACCATTTAATTGATATCGGATCAAATTGGTAGCATTTGAGTTTACTAATAAGTATATCATGATTGACAAGATCAAATGTTTTGCTAAAATGCAAATAAGTAATGCCAACGAAATTTCCTTGATCTATTGCATGCAGCCAATTATTAGTTAGTTTTGTGAGAGCTATCTGACATGAGTGAAATTCTCTAAATCCAGATTGTGCTTTCATTAATAGATCAAAGTGGGAAGTAAAGATGCGTATATTTTCTGCTACATGCTTCTCTAAAACTTTCGATATAGTTGGTAAAATTGAGATTGGGCGATAATTTCCTGGATCTGATTTATCACCTTTTTTAAATAAAGGAGTTACTTTTGCGACATTTAACTGTGAAGGAAAAGATCCATTAATAATGCTAGAATTTGTTAGGTGTGTTAGACATGTTAGAGGTTTGGATATTACACTAGCTGAAAGTTTAAGCAACCTAGGTCCAAGATAGTCTATGCCAGTAGATTTGTTTATGTCAAGCCTCTTTAACATCTCAAATACTTTTGTTTCATTAATCAAGGGAATTTCAAACAAGTCTTGATCTCCAAGTTTTGTTTCAGTGTATCTTTTCAATTTTTCTGATTCAAAACCAGAGAACGAAAGATTATTTAACAATTTTCTCGGAATTTGCGCAAAATGCTCATAAAAAGCATTTGCAATCTCTTGTAAATTATCAAGATTTAATCCATTATACGTGATATAAGAAGGAGATGACTTTTTATCTGATTTTGAGGCAAGTTGATTTAAAGGACCCCACATTTATTTTGATGTAGAACTATTTTCAATTAGTGTCTTATAATATGTAAATTTTGCAAAATTTTGTAATAAATGAGGTGATTTTGTTTCTCCAAAATCTAAAATTTTCCATTTTTTTGTTTATTGAATTGATCTCGTATATTCTTAACATCATTTATTTCTGGAGTCAACCATTTAGTGCGAAATTCTGATTTCACACGCCTTTTTTTTAACCTTCGCATGCTTATTAAGTACAGAATTGAAAATTTCATAGAAACAGATTAAGATGTCATCAGGATCATGTAGAAGAATCAAATCATCAAAATCTGCATCGTTTAAATCGTGCAAAAAAATCAATTTCATCAGAGATTTTAAAGTCACGATATTGTATTTCAAAATGATTGCCTTGCGTTGCATGTTGTTAGATCTTCGGGTGGCACATATTGGATAATGGTCAGACATTGCTACAGGGGGTACTGATATTTCACATATGTTAGTAGGGTGCGTAGGGTAGAAATGATCAATGAGCGTTTTAGAGATATTTGTAATCCTTAATGGGGTGTTAATTAATTGCGTTAATCCCAAATCTACAATTGCAGATGACCAACTCTGCGGGGGGTCTTTGTGCATATCTTTATTGAAATCACCTGCAATAATCACTTCCTGAACGTCACAGCAGGTAGCGCACTGAACTTCTCTTACAAATTTGTCTACCTAGCAGGGGTGGGGTTGGTGGGTGGGGTTGGTGGGTGGGTGGGGGGGGTGCAGATGGTGGACGGTAAAATGAACAATAAAGTATAGGTTTAGAATTCTTAAGATTTATTTCAAGCCACATTGTTTCTAAATTATTAATTAGTAAATCAATTCGTCGTTAATATTTCAAATCATTTGCAATATATGTAATTAGTACACCGCCCGCCTTTCCTTTTCTATCTTTTCTTTCAAAAGAATATCCATTTACATTTATAATACAATCACTGATATTTTCATCCAGAATATTTCACATAAAGAAAAAATGTCAACATTTTGTTGATCCTGTAAATATAAAATTAACTCATCAAATTTTAGCGAAATGTGACAAACATTCAAATTTACAAAATGCAGAACTTTTTTTCAGAAGGCATTCTTTGAATCACACACATTTTGTTTGTCATCATTTTGGGTGTTTATTATTGGAGAGGGGTTGTTAAGTTTTTGTTTGGTCGAGTTTGCTTCAAAAGGGTTTTCTGTTTAAGTTTACAAAGATCTACACTCTCAAATTCTGAGCAATATTCATTTGACTTAATAATCATTTTATTATTAGACAAAAAAAAAGCTGCAACCTGATTCATAACAGTCAAAACAAAGATTAATCAACGGGGGAAAATAATTTTTGACATTGCTAATAATCGGCACAGCTTTCATTGCCGCGATCCTACTTTGTGCAAAATTTCTGCTTGTTGCCATGTTCACCACTTTACCAACAAGTTACTTTGTTACCGCGGCGGCAGTTGCGCGAAGAATGACCTTGCTCTCCACAGTAATAGCAAGTCTGCATAGTGCTGGAATGTTGATGTTTTAGAATTTACACATGAGTACTGTAGAGCTTGAGAAGCTAAGCAGTGCCACGGTCGGACAAATGGATGCCATCTCTCCAGAATGAAGGGGAATTCTAGTGTTTTAATGACTTACTCAATTCGATTAACAGAGTACCGTACTCCTCACAAACATATCTAATGCACTTATTCAATTCGGTTACATCTGCATCCCGTCTTGGAATCACTTCCGATAGGAACACTGCAATGCTTGGATTTCTTTTTTTTCAAATCAGCAACTATTTCTGCAAAGTAATTCTCAATCGCATCAATGTTACTGAAATTTGCAACATTATTACACTAGTCTCTATAATAACACTTTGGATGGAGGACACATCAAACCTCTGTAGCTTTGAACGAATGTGTGCAATACTGGCACCTCGATTTATACTTACTTTCATACTTTAATCTAGGCCACGGGTTTTTATCCTTTGAAGAACTGAACTCCCAATGACAAGTGTAGATATATGGTTATATTCTCTTACAGGAGGACGAGAATTTCTTGCGATGTTGCTTCGTCTGTTAGGGGTCGATATATTTTGACTCTCTTTGGAGATGGGTACATCTGACTTTTTCTTGGTCATTTTCTTCGTTGACTGGGTGGTTTTCAACACAGGGCTGGGACTTACATCTGAATCCATTGATGTACTGGAGGTACTTTTTTCAATAGGAGATGTACACTGGGTATGCCTTGAAATCCCATTTGTCACCGAGAGTCCCTCAGTCAAAGTTTCCTTTAATTGATTTCACTTTTTTCCCGGGATTTTGTGTAGAAGCATTATAACACGGCTTTGTTTGTTCTGCCTCCATTAGCTGCTTCTTCAGGATTTCAACTTCTTTGGTTAGCATTTTCACTGTCTTTTATGTTTTATGCTTTCTGCGCTTTCACAATGACAGCATCCTGTCTCAGTACTTCATTCATTCGATTTCTTTGAGGGTCTTGGGGTCGAAGTACAGTTCAGCTGGTCAACAATAATTTTGCACTCTGTTACAGAGTCAGTGTGGCTAGACTCATGGGAGCCAAGTCCGATGTTGTATTTCAATGTGAAGAAATGCTGGCCAACTCCTTCGGAGAATTCTTCAAGGCTAAGTTTCAGAAGATAAGAAATTATCTGTGTAATTGTAGTAAGATAGGCATTGATCCACTACAGGATGATAATGTGTTTACTGATGTTCACCTGCATGCTTTTGAACCTGCATCTCAAGACGAGATCCGTGCCATGATCATGTCAGCATCTCCTAGGTCCAGTGAACTCTATCCCATGCCAATATTCTTGCTGAAATTTTGCCTTGATAGTTGCCTTGCTCTCGTAACGGACATTATAAATCAATCCCTAAGTCAGTCTGTTGTTCCATCAACCTTTAAGCAGGCTGTTGTTTCATCCTCTCATCATGAAATCTGGCCTAAATCCAGAGAAGTACCGCAGCTACAGACCTGTCTCAAACCTTTCCTTCCTCTCCAAAATTCTAGAAAAATTTGTTGGTAAACAGCTTGATCATCAGCTAGAGTTAAATTAACTTCATGACAGTGTACAATCAGCATATCGCCCCTGTCTCTCTACTGAAACAGCTTTACTTAGAGTCCATCACGATATTGTTGCAGCTTTAGATTCTGGTTCATGTGTGGTTTTAATATTGTTATACCTATCTGCAACTTTTGATGTCATCAACCACTCCATTCTGATAAAGCGACTAGAAATTGGTTTTGGCATATATGGCTCAGTCCTTGCATGGATCAAGTTGTACCTATCAGGAAGGACGCATGAAATTGTCATTAATTTTTTTTTACCAGGGACTACCATCTTAGATGTGGTGTAACACAAGGGTCTGTGTTTGGTCCAAGGTTATATTCCATTTTTTCCAGACCTATTGGTAACATTTGTTCCAAAAACAACATACACCATCATTGTTATGCTGATGATACCCAAGCTTGTCTTGTCTTTAAATCCAGGAACAACATGCATGAATAATACCACTTTAAAACTTGAAGCATGCCTGGAAGAAATTAAGCAGTGGATGTGTTCCTACATGCTAAAACTTAACCAGGACAAAACAGAATTTATAGTTTTTAGTCTGAAACAACAAATCAAGGAGTCTCCATCATGCCATCTGAACTTTAGTGACACCATCGTGAGAGAGGCGACCAATGTAAAGACCCTCGGGGTGTGGTTTGATAAGTCTCTAAGCATGCAAATGCAAATTTCCCCTGTGTCTCGTGCATGCTATTACTAGCTCAGGAACATTGGGAGAATATGTCCATTGATTCTAGAAGATGCCTGCATGAGCCTGGTCTGTTCTCTTGTGACATCTAGGCTCCACTATGCCAACGCTCTCCTCTATGCCATAATTACGACCAAAATAGCCATATTACAAAGAATTCAGAACACAGCAACACATATTACTACACGTACCAGGAATAGGGAGCACATTACTCATTTAATCATCATTTTGTAAAAATATTTTTAAATTTTATAATGGTTATTGATACTAAATTATATTTTCTTATGCTATTTAACAAAATTTTTATCCTTGATATTGTATTTATTAGTGTATTTTTAACTATGTTGTACAGTGCTTTAGAGTAATTGTGTTTATTATATAAGGCGGTCTATAAATTTTGTATTATTTAATATAATGAAAACTAATAATATTTAACGTTATGTATCCGCGTCTTAGTTTAAATTCTATTATTTAGTTTTGAAAACGTTTAAATAACACCACTAGACTCATATTTTTTTCATTTTCCATATCTTGATGAACAAATACAAAAAATATACGTAGTATTGTTCTTAAAAAAACATGATTTTATTAACTTCAAGAACGCTTTTCATTAAATACGTATCTCCGAAACGTTTTAATTTTTCAGATTAAAATTTCAACATTGCTTCCGCCAAAAAAAATTTTCATTTGTTCACTCTTTGAGTTCAACAAATTTCAGATCATTTAGTCAAAAGTAATTTAAATTTCTAGACACAACACTGGTAAGTTTGAGTTTCCCGCTGGCTATGTGGGCAATGTTTTCTCCATATTGGGAAGCAGCAATGGTAGCCTATTGCCAATACGTTCTATCGCCTTGTGATCACCTGACCCGGGTCCCATGATATTGTACGCCGAGCAGAGTCATACATAAGACGAAAATATAGTTACTGTTCCTTGGCCGAATGCCTGGCATTCAAAATGAAAGTTAAGGTCTTTGGTTTTTTTATGACGAGACAATTTATTGGAGCAATGACCAGGAACATTCAATCAAATAACCCCTTTTGGTAGTCATACTATCTCTCTCTTTTGAGACCCTACGGGAGAGATACATTTCTAGTAATAGTATGCCTATAGAATGAGACTTATAGAGGAGTACTCACCATGAGGGGACATCTTTCATAGTGAGCTCCTATTTATACAGGATATGTGTACTATGGCGTCACACAAAAATATTAGGTTTTCAAAATAAAACAAAATGAAATTATTTGCAATGCTAAAAAGACCAATGGGACGACGTTTTTCCTTTTATTTTAATTTTCTTTTTCATTTTTCCTCCATCACTGTTGCAGTGTAAATTAATTTTTAAATAAAACCGAGAAATAGCATACATGACTATGATAAACACAATTACATACATGTACATGTAATGCAACATTTAAACTTCCGTAATGAATAGAAATTTACTCATTGATACTTAAATTTATGAACAATAACTAAATTACATTATTGAATAACGGATATATAATTATATACGTGCATTAAATACTTCAAAAGTCATTTAAAATGAACTTATATTTAGCAGCCAATCTAGGGCCAAAGCTAACAGGCTCGGCCACCTATTTAGCATACCGTTTTCCAAAGCGTACCGTGCACAAAGCGAACCGTTCCGTGCAAGAAACGAAACGTACGGTCCACAAAGCGTATCGTCCTGCGCACAAAGCGAACCGTTCCGTGCACAAAACGAACCGTTCCGTTCACAAAACGTACCGTCACGTGCACAGAGTGTACCGAACAGTACCGTTCCAGTGGTGTAGTAGCACAGCTTAGGGTCTGTATCTATCCGAATGGTATATTGGAAAATCCCATTGTAGTTCAATTAGGAAATTGCAAATATGCTTTCAGTGTCTAAATTGTTTGCTGGTGACAATTCAGTTTAACAAATATCTTACAATGTATAAGTAATTGTATACATGTCTAGCAATGATTTCCATGTTTTGTAATTTTGATCAAAAGAATGATTTCTTATAACTTAAACAGTTAAAAAAAATTGTCCAAAAATAATTTCTGCTATGCCAAATATATCTAAAAAAACGACAGACTGCAGCTTCCTCTTTTTCATCGTCATTTTGGGAGTATTATAACAGAACGTTTGTTGTCTGAATACATTGATGGTGTTGTAATCAGTTAAACTCTTCAAATTTGGTCTTTTAAAAAGATTACTAAGTTCAGAATGGGAAGAAATTGAACATCAACATCACATTTATTATTATGCTTCCATTGTTTCGGATAGCTGATAAAGAATTACTTTTATTTATTTTCGATACTAAATTCTCTACATCTATTTTTAACATAATAAAATGGCCATAATTTCTCCAATATGTCTGCGTACTCTAATTTGAAATGTTTATTATCTTTATTTACTATGAGTGATATGACCAGATGGAATCTGCTAAGAGTAATTTGATCATTTTTTAAGTCATAACCTTTATCTCTACTTCTAAATCAAATAACTCATGTCAATACTGCTTCAATACTGCTGTAGATAAACTTCTTATTTCAAACTTACAGCACGAAATACAAATACTTCAATTTGAAAACTCATATCATAAATAGCTAGGAAAGGATGAAAAACTTTATGATCTTGAAAAAAAAAATATTCAGCTTTTGCAAAACCAGTAGTTTTATATTTAGGGAATTCGTAAATATGGAAATCTGGCTTAAAATTGTTCCATAAAAATCCCAAATTATGGATAAAATTATTATTTACAAATCATTTATTACGGACATCAAGTACATGAAATGTACATCGATGCAAAACACGAGGCAGTATTAAACTGGGATATGGGGGGTAATGTCACAATTAAAAATGTACCATCGGACATTTTGGCAATAACTTTCAATATCAAATACTTCATATTTGTCAATTATTTAATGATTTTTCCATAATTGCTTCAATCTGTCAGATTTATTTAATTTGAAATTATGTTTGATTATCTTAATTAGCTATAAGTGATATGACCAGAAGAACTGTGCTTTGTGTATAGAAATTATTGTTAATTTAAAGTCATAGTCTTTAACTTTACTTGTATATCAAATATCTCATGCTCTATGTTGCTCAGAATTGTTTATTATCAATCTTGTCTAAAAAGACAAACTTTTGTTAACATTCGGAGAGTTGGAATCGGGAAGCGCTTGTCCTTGATACCGTCCAAACTAACGAGAAATAAAAGTTTGCAAATCGTAAGGCGACTTTATCTTCGTTTACCAATCGTCTGGCTTAGTGGCTTTGCGACAAGCACACGCATATAAAGCGAGGGTGTAATACTTTGTACAAATCTATAATTTATAAAAACTGAATTTTCTTTTTGCTGATGAGGAAATACGAAGATGTTAACCATTCTTTTGAACAGGCACGTAGAATCCGGTGGTTGTAGGTTGTCTACTCCTTTTTTTCCTAACTTTTTTTGCTTGAAAACAAGAACATGTAATCCATTTCTCTTCTTTTGCATGCAAATATTATACCAATGCTACATGTAGAAAAAAGATTCTATTCGGTCGCCTATTCATGATTGACAATAAAAGTACAAGTACAAGTGGTTGAATGGTTTTAAAATTTCTTTTAAAAATATTTGAAAAGAACCCAGCATATCCTTGGTCGATACAATGACCTTGTCAGAAAATTCCATTTATCAATGAGTCAAATGCTGTCTGACGTCTTTCATACTAATTGTTAGTACATAATTTGTACACTGAATTGACGACGGATTCCGATCATGAAAAGGAGCACGTGGCGGGTGTGACTGGTTGGCAGGGATGCTTACTCCTCCATGGCCCCTGATCCAACCTCTGATGTATTTGCTTTTGCTCTGTTCCTCTTTTGTATCCTCTTTTGTATTGTTTCGTGGATTTTTGATCTTGAATATTCTATGTAATCTTCCCATATTCTATGCTGCCATTTGTAGGCATAATACAACAACATTTCCCTACATTGTGCCTCTTTTATGCATCCTGAATTTCAAGAAAAAAACTTTGATTTAATGGTTTATAAACCAGGTCAAAGATTGTCTTTAATCTTTTTTTAAATCCATCAACGTGCGTCGTACATGGGAACAAAGAGGGATTTTAAAAAAGAAACTTGATATTGATTGAGCAGAGGAACATTCTGCATCTGCCTATCAACTGAATAATTATAGTTAAGTATTCATGCACGTCTCGAAGTCTTCCTTTCTTTGTTAGTATATTACAGTTTATATGACTAAGGTAAGTACGATTTGTACGCCTGATAAATCCGGAAGCATAATGGTCTCCACAATTGAGTTACAATTTGTATATTATACAATTATGGACTCTTTTGGTGTTGAATATGGTTTGTTATTCACCAGAAAAATATTCATATTGACCGAGACGAAGCCGAGGTCAATATGGATATTTTTCTGGTGAATAACAAACCATATTCAACACCAAAAGAGTCCATTATTGTTTTATTATATAGTCGGGATTTGAATAGATAAGACATTGAAGGATGTATGACCACACCATTTTCATTTGCGATATTCCATTGTTGAAAATAAAAAAAATCTCCAGATTACTGTTTGTAACCTCCGTGTTTTCCTTTCCGTGTTTCGCTATGTGTAAGACGTCCAGATGTTAAAAAATAATCCTGAAATAAGTTTGAATAATTGTTTTCCTGCTCAAATACGTAGCTCGCTGCGATCGTTGAAACCATTGTTTACAACGTTGTCCAAGTTTTAATTGTGACGTCACAATGCCGTTGCTCGCGCATTGACCTTCCGGTGAATACGGCCTAAAATCCGGTGAATATGTAGTGTTATGAACTGTTTGTGTTTGTATAGATTAAATAGGGACTATAAATACACTATATAATAAAATCTTATATTTCATTGTCCTATCAGTATATTTAATGTTATCTAAGAAAGGTTTTTAAGTTTAGTGTGAGTTATTTCTAGGGCTGGAAAGATACAATTTTTTCTCTATCGATACGTATCACGATATTTGAACAACGATACGATATGTATCACAAAATGTTTAACTGGTTATAAAATCTTTTACTTGCAGTGATATAAACAAAATATTTCTTTGCAAATAAGAACAATTTATTCAAACAGTTGTTAATTTGTTGTAAAATAAACATATCTTACTCAAATGGTATTAATTATTATTCGCCCGTTATTCTAGAATTATCCCATGTTTCCCATTTTTGTTGATGCCCTGGCATAGTCTCCTAAGAGGACAGTGAGTCCTTAAATAAGGATTATAAAAACTGTCACTATCATTTGTGAATCAAAGGATTTGTTATTTTGTGATTGAGATACGTCATCAATCAATATATTTTATATCATTAAGAGAATTTTTTTCAACAATCTGATATGAAAACAGTTTGTAAACAAAAATTATATGTTTGGTTTTTATCTTTATCTAGATTGCAAAGCCAGAAAAATACAATTTTAGAAGGGGAAATCCAGACACTCTTTAAATGAGGACCATATGATACCTTAATCATGGACATAAAGTTGAACGTTACAAAATATTGTCACTGTAAAGGGGACCATGAATTCTTTTGCAGGACATGTAAAGAATATTTATGTTTTCTATGTAAGGAGAAGCATTTGATAGATTGGGACACTCACTATCACGATGTAGTGATTGATCGGTTTAAGTCTGGCGACTTCATGAAACCAAAATCTTGTGACACGCACCAAAACAGATACGTAAACAAATGGTGTTCGTCATGTGAATTTCCAATCTGTTCCGAGTGTGATGGACACCTAAATCACGAAATTTTGGATATTTTCGCAGCTTTAAAAATATGCAGAGACCAAAATAAAGACAGAATCGTTCACATAGGAACTGATATTATCTTCAACAATCTTGCTATTCTTGAAAAAATGAAATACGATGTTAAAACCGGTGGGAAAATTTATCAATCCCTTTTATTTGGTGTCCAGCAAAGCATGACAGAACGAAGTTGGAGACTGAAAAATGTGATTGATTTAGTAGTGAATAATATCAGTGAATTAAAACAGCTGAAACTTTTTTTAAAATCTAGATTAGAAAAACAAAAGAGAAACATTACCGTCACAGAATTTTTTTTGCACAAGTTAATACAGTTATTAGATAAACCGGTACAATTTCTTATGTGTCTCAAGAAAACTCCAACCCCAAAGATTAAAGACATTTCCGATCAATTTTCATTTTGCCTGATTTCTGATATTAGAAGCATGGATCTAAGGAAGTTTATTGGGGTAATCGTAATCTCACAGAGAGGATTAAAAAGACAAGTCAGGAGTGAACAGTTGCTGGAACTGATGCATAAACCTGTGTTGAAGCAATCTTTCAGACTGAAAGACGCATGTGGGGTTCTTTATATTTCCTATATGACAACAGACCAGATGTGGATCAGTGACTTCTATGGACGTATCATCCTGACAAACACAACAGGTGACCCTCTACATATCGTGACAGATACATTAAGGTATACTGGAGGACACACCGTGGATCGTGAGGGGAATCTAATTTATATAGACAAATATAATAACATCAACAAATTGTCTACGGACAACAAAACAATAAATGTTATAAAGCGGGACACTGACCCATGGATAGCAGTCTGTGTTTTTTCCTCTCCCATCAATGGAGATCTACTGTTTGGAGTGATTAAATATGAAGGTATTAAACATTTATATACAGAGGCCAAGGTGATACGGTACAGTAGAACAGAGCAACTATTTGACGTCATTGACCATGATCACACGGGTAGGAAACTATATAGATTTCCTAAATACATCACAGAGAACCATAATGGAGATGTTATTGTTTCTGACCTGAACAATGGAGTAGTGGTGACAGATCGTACAGGAAAACACCGCTTCTCTTACACAGGTTCTCCATCAGGATCAGGACTATCACTACTAGGAGTTTGTAGACGCTCTGTCAAATATCCTGGTGTGTGATGCTAAAAACAAAACAATCAAAATGATTGACAAAGACGGTCACTTCATTTCACTGTTGTTCACCGAACAAAATGAGATAAATGTATCAGGGGGCCTGGACTATGACAACAAAAAATCGCCTTCTAATGGTAGGAACAACGGATGATAACAACAGAGTGTGTGCATATAAATTGTAGATACATAAAGCGAAAAGACTTTCTCACTGACAATTTTATGATTAACTTGTAAATTATGATCGAGAAAAAATATGGAGATACTTCTGGAATGGAATTATTTCACTAGTTATTGTTTTCAAAAATAGAGATTAAACTTCAAAATGTCATATAAGAGTACAAGAATCGTTTCCTAATATGTGACGTGAAATCCGGTCTTTCGCATTAGACCGTATAAATTGATATCTCTTGTTGAAATACAGCTGTAAATGTTGGCAGAAATAAGATCCATCACTACGTCAAAAAAATATATATGCAGCCCTCTTAATGCAAGTGGTGGTATCTCATTATAAGTGAAAAAAAATTCAAAAGGAATTCATATAAAACAAATGAAAGAATTATTTTAAATTGCGAAGAAAAAAATAATTATCAACAGTAAATGAAGTAAATTCGTATATTCAAGATTTTGTCTGCTAGCTATATATTAATCTACAGACATACCTATCTACGAAGATATACATTTGAATTAAGGTTGCAGATGTTCATTATACGAGGAGTTCTAAATATAAGTAGAACCATTAGTTTTGATACATGAGACAAGATTTGGAGTAAGTACGTAAATACTAGTTCTTTTAAATAATTTCCACTTTTTTTTAATTCCATTCATGAATGCAGAAAATTATCAAAAACAAAATAAAAACATACAAATTCTCCAGCATATTTTTCATCCCTTAGAATTAATGTATTGTAGACGCGCCTTCTGGTTAAAAATCATTCCATCACAAATAACTCTTTGTTTCCATGGAGTAAAAATAAAGGAAGTGACCAACGTTTAATACCATTAGATAATATAATGAAACATATCAGATGGCGAACAGAATTCAAGATCAAAAGTCCATTAAACAATCACAGACTTTCAAAACATCAGAGATGGGATATCAGATGCCATTGAGGATAACAAAAAAAAGATACCTGAAAGTTCAAGCCTGGTCTGACACAGCCACCGTGTACATGTATAAGCCCCCATTGATAACCAGGTAAAAAGAATTATTTGTTTTCAACAAATGTTTGAAATAGTTAATCTATGAATTAATTGAAAAAAAATCATGTAGTCCATAGGGCAATCCAGCAAACAAAAGAGTAATTAGATTTTTAAAAGGATTGCCGAATGTGGAATTGCCAAATTTAGAAGAGACTGACTGAAAGTGTGAATTTTGCAGCTTAATATATGTACTGCATTCATTTCAGTACACTTCTCGTGTTTTCTAAACCCAGTTATGACACTTTAACAAAATATTCATTTTTAACCGTAGCTACTGTTGTCACAGTAAGTTTTAGTTCAACTGCTGTCATTCCTTGATCTTTAAATAAGGTGATTCTCGATCTCTTCAAGAACAACTAGTGGGACAAGTTTGGAATATTTGTTTGGCAACACATAATTTAGAGGGAAACGGACAGAGAAATCTTTTGTTAGTTTAAAAACAAACTGACGGATGAAAGAAGATATTCACATTCATCCCAAAAATTAAGAGGAGGGAATATTTTGGACTAAGACACTTGTCATCACAGTCGAGATCCGAAATCTTTTTTTTTAATCCTGCTTGATTCAGATTTGTGTGATTCAAAATCAAAAATATTTAAAAGAAAATATTTTTACAAATTACAACTTGACATTTGGTACTTTGGTCATTTTTTCCATAAAAATAAACTTACATTGTAGGCTTACTAAAATGTACATTGCTATTCAAGATACTCTTTAAAAACCTTCAATACTTAGCTTCAATTTCGATGGTTGATCATCCCAGTTAATTATTCTGAATAATATATTAGTATCCCTATCTGTGCTTCATACATGGTAATTTATTACTTGAATTTGTCAATTCAATATATTTTCAATGATGAATGAATAGGTCATTATTGTTGGGAAAACAGAAACTTCCTCGCAGTGAGTAGGCCAAAGAAGTACAGAAACAGCTAAGATTGATTGATTGATTGATAGTATATTGTTTAACGTCCCTCTCGAGAATTTTTCACTCATATGGAGACGCCACCATTTGCCGGTGGAGGGCTACAAATTTTGTCCTATGCTCGGCACTCAGGGCCTTTGAGCAGTGAGGGATCTTTTTCGTGCCAGCACCTACTGCGACACGGGACCTCGGTTTATACAGTCTCATCCGAAGGACAGGTCTCCACGTCCACAGTGGGATTCGAAACCGCGACGTAAGGATTGACTCCTTACTTTGCGACTCTAGAGCAAACACTCTAACCACTGCGCCACGCGGGCGACTGAAACAGTTAAGAAGCAAATAAGAAGAATCTATGCAGATCCGTCTTGCAGACCTTGTTGGCTTTATTTTGTTAGCATATGGTTTATACTAATTAAAACATGATTAAAGATATCAAATCGTTTTATTATATACCCGCTTGAAATGCAGGAGGGTAATTAGAAATCGGTATGTCCGTCTTTATCTCCGTCCGACCGTTTGTCTGTTACGCTTTCGGGTACCCATCTCTTATCAGCAACTCCTCTCATTCCACTGAAGGAAATTATATTGCCGTTGTGTACCTCCTATTTTAGTTTTTACTCTGATATATATTTTGGGTTTCACTAGGCAATCAATGGACACTTCCATTATATACATAGGGGAGGTGGGGTATAATTTAGTGAGCTCATTGCTCACAGTACCTCTAGTTTTCTGTGTGTTCGCTAATTTTTAAAATTTCATCAAACTAAATTAACCGGAATTCATCAAAACATGTCGTTTCAAATTTTAACCACCCCTACACTGTAAAATGGAGGAATCAACATACATAAAATATTTTTACTACTTTAGATTTCCAATCATTTCGTTAATTTTTTTGTCCTGGACGTCAAATTTCACTTTTTAAGTATCAATCAACAGGGAAAGCACCAAAGTACGTTATATGTTAAATAGTCTTGTGGGATACTTATGTCAACCTGATTACCGCGGTACATATTTATGGTAACTTGCTAGCTACTATTATCGACATATGTGATTTGTATGCTGACTATAATATTTATTTCGAATTTATAGATGTTTATGTCGATATGTCAGATTTTTGAGCAGTCACCTTTTCATGTTAAGAATTTTTTAAAATTATTTATTATTTATTATTAAAAAAAACACTGGCTTTTGTCATAACATTAGAACATTGGTACTTACTCATATTTCAATATGTATTCAATGCGACTGAGGGTATTCTAGAGGTATATGGGGTTATCTTTTTATTTCTTGAGTGTCTGATTGACAATATTTATGTGTTTTTGAGACCAGGTCTTCCAATAATCTGTTGGAATTCCAGTGGGTATCAATTACAAATTGCGCTCGGTTATTAGCACGACTTTGTGCAAAATCTTACGGGTGATATAGACTTGCTGCGTCCTTCAACTCTACATTTCGAGAAATCGACGCCGTTTTGTCAGTTAACATTTGTTCTTTCCATTTCTTTGTGATATAATAAATTCTGGTGATTCTGAGATAGAAGATACCACAGAGTCGGACACATCTGTTTAATAAATGGATATTTTAATTGAAAAGACGTATAATGGTTTTCTAAGAACCAGCTGGCTATATGATAAACGTGATGACTTTAATTTTTCTATCCTCAACTTTCCTTATTTATGTAGCAATTAACCTTCATCGCCTGCATACGGAGTTTATATTTCTCAGATGTTCGATACGCAAGAACATGTTCTTCGTATGAACAATTTTTAAAACGAGGTAAATTATTGACAAACAAGTTAGTGAATATGAATATCAGCAGACTCGTTTAAAGTCGTAAGTTCTATGGTCGATACAATGACCTTTTAAGTAAATACAATTTATTATTGAATCAAATGCTGACTGTAACTTTTTCATACTTATTGTTAGTCCATTATTTATACTCTGAATTGACGATGGATTTTTCCATTTTTTCCGATCATAACAAGGAGAACAAGCGGGTTTGACCGGTGATCCGACCTCTGATGTCCCTGTTTGCTCTGCTTCTGTTTAATATGGTTTGCTCTGCTCTTATTTTGCACTGCTTTATGGACTTTGAGATTGAATACTGTTCCTTCTTGCGATGAAATTAGAGCAAAAATGTATACCGATCGATTTTTTTGTGTCATCTGTTTATAAGTTGTAAATTGGTTGATACAAACTCGCAAAAAATACATTTTCGGACATTTGTACGCATAATTTATTGACAAGTCACCAAACAAATTCCGACAAGTCAACACCTGAGAAGTAGATATAGATATTTTTTCAGATGATGGGAGAACTATGCAAAATAAATTGTATTATTCAGAACGCAGCACTGTTAAGGCCTACTATGAGAAATCAACGGAAAATAGACGAGCAAAAAAGAGGGATTTTTTAAAAATTGAATTTATTTTAATCAAGCTGTTTTAATATCACAGAACTTTAATACTTATGGAAATAGCATATTATAACCCACACTGTACTGTATGAAGTTTAGTCCCATCGATGGACAGTCACGTGACGAATAGTTTGTGTACTGAATGTAGGTCATTAACAAATTTCAATATTGCAAGGGCATACCCTAGTTGAAATTAAAAGTACAAGCTATTAACTGTTTCTGCATACTTTGTAGTTTCTGAAAAGTGCTGCTGCTTTAAATAGAATTCACGTTTTAACAGTTAAATTTTCAAGGAAATTGTACAATGTCGAAATATGTTTGACTTTTACCAAATACGTTGACAATGTGTACTTATAAAATCTCGCCCTCGATGTAAAGAAAGCAGCAGCACTTTTCAAGTTAAGGAAAATATCCTTTATCTACACAGGTAAAATTGCAACGTATGTTCAACATATGTTGAACATACGTTTAACATATGTTCCGAAACATATGTTCACCATAAAAATCGAGCAACATAAGGTAAACATATGTTTCAAAACATATGCAGATTATACGTTTAACATATGTTATTCATGTTTTTTATGATCATATGGTCAACATACGTTTATGTTCATATGTTGAGCATATGTTTAGCATATTTTAATTTTATTTCTTTCTTTACATTTTCCTATTGATAATTGGTATTTCATTGGATTGCAATAAGAACTAAATGAACTAAATATTAAACTTGTCCTTAAATGCCTTAAGTAAACAATAAAAAATTAAAAGAACAAAATTGTAAGCATTAATCTTGCATTTATTTTTCATTTTTTTACACAATTGACAGTGACTGCATTGCTTCTGAAATGATGAAGAAAATAATTAAATAATCAAAAAGTGTCAATGTCATGATAATTGCATGTATTATTTATTAAAATATGTTAGCAGAAAAAGTAATTACCTTGAGCACTTAAAAAATTTTATCAGTCCCTTGGATCATGGTCAAATGATGTGAAAACTTCTCATGTTAAGGCACGGCTGAAGCCTACAATGTAAAGTTTCTGCTGATTGAGCTCTTGGAAATACAAAAAAAAAAAACAAACACTGCAAGTTATTTAATTATATGTAATGTGATTTGAAACTGTATAAAAGATGAAATTGTGAAAAGTTTACGATGACAACGATTACGACAACCAAGGGACAGACTTCAATACGAAAAGCTTATTCTAGTCTTAGGCTCAGGTGAGCTTATATGCAATAGCAATAACTTTTTCAAAATTTTGACAATTGAATTTGGAATGTTTAAATAGTAAATACAGATTGCCAAAAATGCTATAGGCATGATTCAGAATGATCGAGATACAAATGTATAACCCTTGACTACAAACAGACAAGCAAAAAAAAAAACACAGACATTTTGAATTCAGTATATGCTAAAACTTTCATGGGAAGAATATATAAGAAAGTTTATTACAGAGTATTTACTTACCTATTTTGAAGCAAGCTTGGGGTCATGGTGTCTGTTCTTCAATGTATTCATTATGAAAAAGGGCTATGCAGGCTGTATATTGAACCTGTAAAAATATCAAATAATTATTTACACAGTTTATTAAATTATTATGTGCATATCTAACTACAACAGAGACTCTTGTTTCTCTGTTGTTGAAAAAAATCATTAAAATGTAATTGATATATAAATAATCAATGAATCATCTGATACTTGTTGGAGTTTTTAAATTCAGTTGTTTTTTTTTCAATAGGACTATTTTTTTAATTTCATAAAATTAAATAAACACATTTTTTTTCTTATTGTTCTTTTGACACTTGTAGATCATGAACACATAACTAGTACCTTGTATATGATAATATCTGCTTTAAATGAAAATTCATTGTTGTTTTATGGCCAGAAATTCTCTCCATACCTTGCAGGTTTTTAAAAATGTGCTGGAATATTGTTCTGTAAAAAAAGAGTACGTTGGATTATTTTTTTTAAAAGCCATTAAATCATGAATAAAGATACAAGTACAGAAAGAATTTTCTCAGGAAATATTCTTTCCTTGAATAGTCATTACCGGTAAACACTATGATTGTTATTGTATGTACCTGATTTGTCATCACGCAATCGCCAGTAAAATCGACATTGGTTCAATAACTTTGTTCAATCGTCACTCAGTCAAATCAGCATTGGGTTCTTTGAATAAAAACGGCATTGGGACACTGAACTTCAGTTGCTTAATACATAGGCCTAATAAAAACAAAAAAGTTTTCATTAAATTGTTGAAAGAACCGTATGGATAACGATCTGATCGTAACATTTTACTTCAACTGCTACACAATATTTCTACTTTCACTTTCATTATCGAAATCGTGTATAATATGCACAACTTTTGACAAAAGGAAAAACTTTTACATGAAAAATTGGTAATGCTGGATCCTCATGGTTTTTCATTTATCGTAAACAAATTTAAATTTTCTTATTTGATCGCCAGGTTCAGCTTTTGTGAACAGTATTAGACCTGTACTTGCATGTGGATAGGAATGCTGCGCTATACACAAAGTGTATTCGCTTCTCTCTAACCACAATGAAATGATATTAACACTATGAACTAGGCCAAAAGTCTTCAAAAAATATCTGATAGCACTTACCATTTTGCTTAAATCTTTCCAACATCAAAGACTTCTGCTGCAGCAGTGACGTCAAATGTGACGCACACTTTCATCCGATATCAACCGAAACCGGTCCGGAATAAACCAAATCAAAAACGGTTTAAAATTTAAAATATATTTTTGTTTCTACTTGATAAATTTAGTTTTAAAAAAGTAAAATATTTTGTGAAGATTTGAAATGAGTTAGGGTGAGGATGCAGAGTTACAGAGGAGACACCCTTCCTTTTTATGTGAGCGTCTACAAGAAATGATCATATACATTCTTGTAAATATAAAATAAATATTCAAATTCATTTTGATTTAATTATGTTTTTGAATGTATTTTTTTTACTTGAAGTCCCTTTGTTTAGAATTAACATAAAATAATTGATAATAAGCTTTAAAGCAGGCACAGATCCAGGATGTCTTTCTAAACCGGGGGGGGGGGGTCTACGAATGGTGTATACCTACCCAAAAATGTAATCCAGAAATGAATGTGGATTACTGAACTTAGTCTATTACGAATTTAATTTATAATTTATCTCAAATGTAAGGTAACTCTCAACTTTGTTGGCAGGAAAATATAGCTGTTGATCATTTCCCGACGTTGGAGATGTTTTATTGTAAAAAAGTGTCAAGCTCAAAACATATGTTTGAAATGATCATATGTTGAACATATGTTAAACATATGTTAAACATATGGTTACCACAAACATATGTTCAACATATGTTCTGAGTCGGCTATATGTTCAACATATGTTTTAAACATATGTTCAACATAGGTTTTAAACATATTTTAAACATACTGTGGAAAATTCATATGTTCAACGTATGTTCAACTTATGTTCAACATATGGTTCTCAAAACATATGGTGAACATACGTTGCAATTTTACCTGTGTATATTCAAAAAATGGTTCAGATCTATGCAGTGTATGCCCTTGCGAAAGTACGATTTTATGAGGCATCTCGATGTAAATATACGTAACCTGTATATAAAAACACGACATAATTAATAAAATAAATTCTCTCGGTAGTTAATTTTAATCGCACTAAACAAAGAATATAAATTCGTATTAATCGACTATTTAAAACCTGTAAATAATATTCCATTTAATAATAAAACGCATTTTTCATTGTTAAAAAATTCCACAATCTGCCTCTCACAGCACATGTAATACGTCATTTTTACCAATATGATGTCATGATTGACAGGTTCATCGCGATCAGTGCTTTGTTTATAACTAGCTACTTGGAAATTAACTAGCAACTTTTTTGAACGCATTGATAAGTTATATTGTTGTTTATTATGCTAATACAGTTAAAAGTTGCAAATTATTTCATTTTCAGGTATTATGAGAAATACATAAAAGTCATATTTTTGTGTGTCGTCACAGTAAACTTTTCCCGTATAAATTAGGCCCCGCCCCCTTTTTCAAGCCTTAACAATGCTGCGCAAAATACGACTTTCAGGCTCATGGTTATACATGTACGCAAGGCATATAGATAAATCAACGATATCTCATTTAAGAAGTAAACTTAATTAAAATTTTCACTAAGAGTACATTCCTCAAAAACTTGGTATATGACAGAGAATTTTTGTTTTATAAGAACGAAGGCGCCTTTGATTTACATTCGACAGGAATCTGGGCGCAATTGAAAAGTGAAAATTTCATCGTGTCACATGAAATTTTAACATTTTTTTATCAACCAGATTCCTGTGCAACAGGAAAGGAAAATATTTTCCCGAAATTGAGCTTTGATTTGCTAAAAAAATAACTTGAAAATTGGCTAGATAAGACATTTGGTATAAAATGGTACATTTTAAAACACATTTTTCTAGAAAAAAAAAATGCTATCTCTGGGTCTCTTCACCGTGATTTTGAAATGTTATTTGTGTGTATTTTACTTTTTTAAAGATGGAGAGAAGACCCAGGGACCACGCAAATTGAACTTTTTCTTAAAAATTTCGAATGTGTGAATGTCATTCTTTTTTTCCCTTTTAAAATCGAATGTATATATATAGCGTTGATATCTCAGTAAGTTGCAATACTGTTCAGCGCGCTTGAAGTGAAAAGTTTTTGGTTCGAGCCTGGCATGGGACGTTAATTTTTTCTCCATGCAAACAACCATTTAATTCGTCAGTTTCGTTTTATATACTGATGTATTAAAATTTTAAATTAGATTAATTTTAGTTCAGTTTGGTTCTCGAGCGAAATCAATTCCAATCTTTTATTCTATTAAGTACTAGTACATGTACACGTATCATGCATCTACCGGGTATGTACGAGGGTTGTTCGAAAAGTTCGTGGACGATGTCAATCTTCGTTATATTACTCCGCAGAAATTTAAATATAAATATAATATATAATTTATATAATGCTTTTTCTCTCATATTTTCAGTTCGTCAATATAAAGTATTCTAAACAACCCTAAATGATAATGGAATGACTTTTAAAACTGGTTATACTAAGCATTTTGTTCCCTGAGATAACGTTCAATTAACGGGTTCCGTAATAGTGTTGTCCCATGACTGTGTAATATATCGGTTTTATATTGAGTTTTATGTTATGAACTTCAGACTTCACAGAAGAAAATTTAAATGACTGCACTGTTTCTCATTATTCTTCACCCCCCCCCCCCCCCCCCC
>PRKT01001904.1:26342-41387 GCA_003671525.1 Saccostrea glomerata | reverse complement strand
GGCTTAAATATTCTAGGCCTAAACGACATTAAGTTCAAATTTTGTTAATTGTACATAATTGCTAAACTTTTTAAAAATAGAACTATGTATAAAATCATGTTTACACCTATCACAAAAGTCATAATAATTCTTATGTTTTTATTAACATTTATTGAAATTGTACTATATTATTTTAACTTAGAATAACTGATAGTAACAGACTTTGAAGACTATTTCATTTCCAATTACTACACTGTTACAAAATTCACATTTAACCTCACCCCCTCCCCCTTTTTTTTTACTTCCAACATCCGACATCCAAAAACAATATTACCTCTTCCAGGGAAAATTATTAAAATTAGTATGTTTATTAGTGGAAAAGAAAGCATGTTCATAAGCTATGTCATAATTTTTTTTTTATTGAAATTAATTGATATTAATTCATGGAGACAATTAAACACACACACACACAACCTTTCCTTAAAATTTTGTGAACACATTTAGATTTTTTTTATTTTATTTTGTTGTGAACACATTTAGATTTATTTTTATTTTACAAGATACTCAAAATTCACTGACAATACATTTTCCATTTTCATACCAGATGATATTATGCAGAGCTTACATAGAGGTGTTAAACATGTGTAGTGAAACACAATTTCAGTCAATTATCATAAAAGTGTTTTCCCTTTATACCAGATCATGCAGATGATAATACACTGGCATGTTAATTAGATATGTATATACAGTGTATCAGCATGGAGCTTCATTAGAATTTTTATCTGGATTTATCTTTATGATTCTTATCTCACCACCTTATTAGTTTTTCCTGCAGGTACTTGCGAACACATGTGCATGTATATGTTGGTTTTTGACCATGTTGACAGACATCATAAGACATGTAGAGTAATATTACTATAATCTTGATATGATACTTTATTATGATCAAAAATGAAAAAAATAAATTTTAAGAAAAATAATAGCTATAAACATGAAGAAGTGAATTTATAAGTTGATCATAAAAAAATTCAAACTAAGGTAAAATTACTAAAAATGTCAACATTGTACAATTGTACAATTTATGCAATAAGTTTGAAATAATGTGCAAAAAATAAATCTGGTATCGGCTCAATCTTATCTAGCTAAAAACTTTATTTGATCACCAGAAAACATTTTTAGGCATTCCAAAATAATAGATCTCACATTGAATTTTCGGCATTGTAATTTTCTTTGATAAATCTAATAACGTGTATTACATATCTCATTTTCTTTTTAATACATACATGTATATGTCTTTTGCATTTATATATACTTATTATCAGGCATACAAAATAATACCTGATACAGATAATATCTGCAAACATAAATAAGCATGTTTTTGTGTAGTAATTCTCTTTTTGCAAATACAATTCAGCATTTTACTTTGAAAAAATAGACTTGTTAAAAAAAAAAAACAAGTACTAGTATTTAACAGGAAATTGTGTACATGTAATATTTCAAAGTGCTCCATGCTGTTTTAAGTACTGAAATAATCAATTAAGGTATTGTAAAGCTATATATGTATTTGGTTTCAAATTTTTTCCAAATAAATTGAAAGGTTTTTGAAATTGAAACACCTTTTTATTCAGAATGTCATTTTTTGGTCTACTTGACCTTTTGTCTTTCTTTAGCCTCTCCACACAATTATCACTCTACCAATATCAGGGAACAAAACATGTGAGTTTCACCCCCCTTCCAAGGATTGGTGTAAAAGCATTAAAATCTCGGAAATTTTCTAAAGTCTTTACTACTGGACATCAAGCTGTCAAACTGCTTGCAAAGTTGAATTTATGAATTGAATAATCATTGACCCCTTTAACAAAATTAAGAATTCATGGCCACAGAGCAAGAGTTTCTGATTTAAAGGCTGGGATTACTAGTAATTATTGATACATGTAATAGTGAAATTGTCATAATTCTTTGTAAATCTCAATTCTCTTTGCCTTTGGGTAAAGAACATGTTTATTTTGACAACCAAAGGTACCTCTTTCATAATTGTGAATTTTATGCTCCTCAATTTAAATGCCAAGATGCAATAAATTTTAAAATTTAAGATTAATTGGTGGTGATCCTTTACACTATAGTGTAAATGCTGATGATTTTATCACATCTTTCTGCTAAATTATGAATTTTTAAAAAATTTATTATTTTATTATTAAAATTTCAAAACTGTTGGTGAAAAAATATATATTGAGAACTGGTAAATTTGACTTTGGGAAACCTCCATCATTATCATTTTTTTTTTCACTGAAATGAATTGACTCATTATGTTATATTGGTTTAAAACAGTAGATGCTGAACGAACTTTTATATATGAAATATTTAAGTTGCAGTAATTGATATATACATTTAATTTTATAAAAATTTTGTTTTTCAGACAGTTTAAAAAAATTTCACAGAAGATGCCCCAGCTGTAACTATGAAAGCCATGTGAAAGTAATGATATGTAAAAATTGTGGTTTTGTGTTTCCCACTAAAACAGTGGACACTGAAAGTTTGATCTTGAAAGGAGAGAAGTCACGAGAGGGGAGTAATACCCATAAAATCCTAGAGAGAATGAGGAGAGATGTAAGTAAAATTATGTTGTATACCAATCCTTTTGCACTTCACACCTTTTTATATGTACTTGTCTCATTATTAACCTGATTACATGTATTCAAAAACAGATTGTCAAGCTCTATGGAGCAGGAATTCATGCCTGTCTGCTGTTCACCACAGTTGATAATCCTTTGAGGCAGAGTAGTGGATTCAAGGCACATAGCCCACTGGTGAAAGAAGTATTGGCCAACAAGGAATTCTCCTTTTTGGACCTGTTCACAAAAGCTGTAAAGGGAGTCTACTTAAAAGGTTTGTGTTATTTGTATATTGAATTGGGAAACGATCGGGCCAATTTCGTCAGAGTTACATGTATGCCCCTTTGGCTTAGAAAAAATCCAATTATTTGCAGTTTCTGTTAATTTTCTTTGCATA
Organism: Saccostrea glomerata; assembly: GCA_003671525.1. Lineage (NCBI taxonomy): Eukaryota > Metazoa > Mollusca > Bivalvia > Ostreida > Ostreidae > Saccostrea > Saccostrea glomerata. The sequence goes on along the minus strand of PRKT01001904.1, from coordinate 38,399 downwards.
AGTTGCACATACTGAGATGAAATTTATTACACTGATTTATCAGAAGAATATCTAGGTTAGTTCTGAATTATGAATTATCATGGTTATAGGTACGAACAGGTTACTATATTGTACAGAGTTATGTTCCTTGAACTTAAATAAAAAATCCAATTACTTGCTGTTTGAGTTCATATTCTTTGCAGAAGTTGCACTCATTGAAATTAAATTTAGTATATAGATTTATTAGAAGAATATTTCTGTTTTTGATATGATTGGGTCATTTTGGCAAGAATTATATTCTTTGAACTTAGAAAAAGTGCAATTATTTAGAGGAGAGTGACATCAGTGTTTTACAAAGGTCTCTTGTTCATTGGCCTGATATCAATCTTGTAGATTGATGAGCAATTAGGCTGAACATAAAAATATTTTAAATTTGGCTTGTATGTAAAAACCCTATCTGCAGTTCAGTATTAGCTTAAAAACCTAATAAAGGTTATATATATAGATTAAATTATTATTTGTACATTTCAATTCATTAAATCAAGTTGGGGAGTGAATTTGAATTTACAAAACTAAAATTATATAAAATTCTATTTTTCAAAATTGCAGTGTATAAACTTTGCTTTTTAATTGTTTTGAACATTTCAGAAAAAGTATCTACATGCACTTTGTCATCAACAGCTGATATAGCTGGACAGTCTTCCCTCGAAGACCCCTCTCCTCAGAAATTCAGCGTATCAGACACCCTGTCCACTGGAGAACCAACAGCACCTCTACAGAAACCCGTCCAGACTCACCCAACCTCCTCACAGGCATCTTGTTCAACGGCACCTCCCCAAAAACCCGTCCAGACTCACCCTACCCCCTCACAGACATCTCGTTCAACGGCACCTCCCCAAAAACCCGTCCAGACTCACCCTACCCCCTCACAGGCATCTCGTTCAACGGCACCTCCCCAAAAACCCGTCCAGACTCACCCTACCCCCTCACAGGCATCTGTCCCTCGTTCAACAGCACCTCCCCAGAAACCCATCCAAACTCACCTTACCCCCTCACAGGTATCTGTCCCTCGTTCAACGGCACCTCCTCAGAAACCCGTCCAGGCTCACCCTACCCCCTCACAGGTATCTATTCCTTGTTCAACAGCACCTCCTCAGAAACCTGTCCAGGCTCACCCTACCCACTCACAGGCATCCATCCAAAAATCTACAACATCTTCATCTGCCCAATCATTGCCAACATCTTCAGATGCAAGAAGTACAACAGGATTGCCATCAAGACCAAAAAGATCTTGCCCAAGTATTTTTAGTGAGTAAATATATTACAAAAAAATGTCAATAATTAAGATATTACCGGTAGATGTTTGCATATAATAGTCTTATGAACCGAAATTATAGTTTAACTTGAATTTTATTTGCATTGCAGTTATTTTTTATGAATTACACTTTATCTTTTCACAGTAACAATTATAATAATCATAGGAAAATCCACAAACCCTAACTCTAATGTTTTTGTAATGGTCACTGGAAAATACTACTTTTCATGTTAATTTTATTTATTTTCTGTTAATGAAAAGCACCATGGAATCATGCCCTAGCTCTTAAAATGTTTAAGTTGTTCCAGTATTGTTTCATACATATATACCATAACTTTTTACACCAAATTTATTTTAAATGTGTTACTGAACAACGATTCATTACCGTATAGCATTGAAAATTATTTACAGTACTTCTACCAGATACATGTACTAACTGTTTTGTTGATAAAATCGAAAGCATGATCATCTAGCTGTTTCATAACATGTATAGTAAAACTTGGTTATAACAAAGTCGAAGGGCCCTTTCGCTATTTCCATAATTCATTTTATCCATATAAGAAATTCATTGAATTTATATATACCCGGTATCCAGGGATCCAAGATAACTTCACTATATCAGTGAATTTTCTATATCTGTGTTCTTACTAATCAAGTTTTGCTGTATCCCTCTCTTCATTGCTATAGTTACAAATAATTGTATTCTATATAAATTGGTTTATCAAAAGAATTTAATGTCCTTTGAAGGGAAAGGATTTGAGACAGAGAAAGAGCCTAAGGCAGAAAGAAAAATGAAATCCAGGGAAATTAAGAAAACCAAACTTTCCCCAAAACAAGGTAATTATATTCATGTATATAACTTTATAGTATAATGTGTGTGCATGTATTATTGTGCTTGACAGATTATACTCTTTTTTTTGTGTTTCAACAATTTTAAATATTATATATTTATATAGATGCAAAACTTTAAATAGAATTTGATATTTACAAAAAAAGTCTTTTTCTTTTTTTTTTCTTTTAAAAATAACTCTTTAAAAAAAGAGCTAGTACATATACACAGTATATTCAAGAAAAAGTATTGAAGTGCATCTTAATAGCATGCATTGGCTACAAATATTGAGGAAATTTTGTAGGGAAGAAAGATAATTCAGTCAGCTATAATTTTGCATGGAGCATATATCCATGCAGTTAAATCATCAGTTGATATGATATTGATAGACTTGATTACTCATGCAAATACATGTATTAATTTACAAAGTAAAATGCAAGTTCAATTAATGGAAATGATATTTAAATTTGCTTCAAAATTTACAATCATACGTTATTCCAATTACAATCACCATTTACACTTCATCTAGTATTACAAAAAATATATAAATGTCTGCTTATCAAAATTTTATTTTCTCATATAATAAATTAATTAACCACAAAATAATAGCAAAAATATATTTCACAAGAATATCACTATTTTATAAATCAGTAATGGGTTCATTATATGATCTAAAAATAGTAGAGATTTAAATTCGTAAATTAAATTAATAAAATGACATTTGAACTTGACCCTCCCACATTTTTATTCTGTGAAGGAGGAAAATAAAAGAAAAGGTATATGATACAGGAAAGTGTCTTTTACCAATCCACCCCATTCCCCTTCCACCCCCAGAATACAATTTCCCAGTTGTAGCAAGTTGTTAAACTTTTTGGGGGTGTCAAATGTAAACACTTTCTGAGACTGCACGATTCAGTTGAAATCGAAACCTTCCCCTCCATGTCCTATACAGTTTTAGAAAAAAAAAATGTGCCCCATTTTGTCTTAAAAGAATTGTTTGGTTGCCCTCTTCTGACCGACTGACTAAAAATGATTATAGACTCAAAACTTTTCTTTTCTTTCAGTCCAGGACTATTTCCCTTACCCCGTCAATAAATATGTTGTAATAAGATTATTCAATCCACCTACCTACCCAATAAATAACCCTGAATTGGAAGAGGGCAAGCAAACATTTTTTTAAAAGATGATAAAAAAAATTGTGTGCCTCTGTTTAGGCCATCTTTAAAGGATTGTTTGTTTTTCCTTTCGCGACTGACAGACTAAAACAGCCAACTCTAAACTTATTTTAACCCCCAGGCAACAATTGTTTTTTATGCATTCTTGAAAATATATATACATTACAGTAAAAATAATTTAGTACAGACATGGATATTGCTAATTCACAGATATAGTGAAGTTACTGCAAACCAACTTTTATTCGAGACAACTTTATTTCACAATTTACCATGGGAAACTTCTTCGAGCAATAAATTTCTGCAATTGAGCTTTTTAAGATCTATTTTAAATAGGCACATAGAATCTAACGACTGGTTCGCGGCAAGAAATATTTGCAATTATGTCTTTTTCAGGAATCACGCGAAAATTTCTGGCATGCGTGAGATGCAAAGAGAAGTTGGTTTACAGTATCTTGGATCCCCTGCCATATTAATTTAAGGAATTTTTTATATTAGATATAATGAATAACTGACATAGCCAAGTTATTTCATATGTCTAATTGACTTCTTTTTAACACAGTTTTACTGCATTTTGAAAATTTTATGATAAAGAATTTACAAGCCTATTGTGCCTACCATCTCAGATTTTTCATCTTGAGTTGGGATAGGGTAAAGAAACTTAGTTTTAAAGTTGGTCATACAATTAAAAAAGCAGACCCTGTATTTTTTTTATCATCCAGTGCATTCATTTAGGTCATAAAACAGAATAAAATGGGTTACAGTATGATTTTTTACAGTCTTTTACGATACATGTATTTAAGGCCAAGTAATTTCATTTTTTCAGACTCTGCATGGTTGAGTTTTTTGAATATCTTTTGGCCTGATTGCTTTATAGATTATAATTGGAAGATATATATATATATATATATATATATATACATATATAGTTATTTATTTATTTTCAGTGTACTATGTAGACAAAATTATCAAAGAGAAATCAGAAAATGGAAAAAGTTTCTACCTGGTCAAATGGAAAGGATATGAAGAGGAAGAAAATACGTGGGAACCAGAAGAGAATTTTGATCCTGCTCTAATTAAGGAATACAAAGACAATGAAATGAACTGAATTAAATATTGTACAAATAATTGTAAGAATGTTTACGTGTATATACTGCAGTAGTTCTAGTTTGAATAATATGTTTATGTCTATATAATATTGTATTACGATATTAAGATATTACTACTATTTTATCAACGATATATAATATTTATATATAGTCTAACAAGTTTCATTGTAAATTCAGAAAAAAGCTGAGAATACAGTATTGTTCCAAATTAGTGCATATAATGTTTTATTTTCTTAATAATTCTACTTTCTAGGTATTTGAATCACTCAAATGACCTATTTTCTGAGAACCAAAATTCAAACAAAATTGAAAACATACATATTTTTTTCAAGGCCTTATTGCATAGTGCACAACCAGAGAAATTATTTTCACTCACCATGCAATACAAAACAAAATCTGATCAGGTTTTATCAATTTTGTATTCAATTGACACAATGTACATAAGCTTTGCATAATTTCAATTGATCGTTGTTGTGTTGGCAAATGCTCCCCTCTCTCCCAGTTTCTTTATATGTAAAAAGTATTCAAGTCGATAAACAAGAGAAGACACAAGTACTCAATTTATGTGTAGTCCATTGTCCATAAAGAAATTGTCATATTCATGTAATATATTCTTGTTATATAATATATTTATTTGAAATTATAGGTGACGTGTACATTGCACAAAAATTGATGTTACAAATTTTATTTTATGAGGCTATAGATACCCATATCCAAGTTGGATACACTGAAATCAAGATCACATGAAATGAATTTGCCAACCAAATAAAAAAATTATATCAACAAGGTCAAGATTTAAGCACAGGCCCTTTGAAGTTTTCACATTTCCATACTATTACATTTGTACATGTGCATTACTACTTGTATATTACAAATAAACAATGTTTTTTTACTACAAATGAACAATGTGTTACTTAATACAAATGAACAATGTCTTACTCACTGTAGATGAACAATAATTTACTCACCACCAATGAAAAAATGATTTACTTACTACATATGACTAATGTTTTACTCACTACAATATTTTACTCACTGCATATGAACAATGTTTTACTAAAAGTAAATACAACATTTTACTCACTACATATGACTAATGTTTTACTCACTACGATATTTTACTCACTACAAATGAACAATGTTTTACTACATATAAACAACATTTTACTACCTACATATAAACAAAGTTAAACTCAATACCTATGAACAATATTTTACTCAAAGTCAATACAATATTTTACTCACTACAAATGAACAATGTTTTACTCACTACATATAAGCAGTGTGTTACTCACAACATATGAACAATGTTTTACTCACTACAAATGAAAAATAATTTACTTACTACACATGTACATATGAACTCAACAATGATTCATTAATTCCATAAAAGGCCATGTCCATATACCCAAAACATTTCATGGAAGAATCTTCAGAAACAAATTTTTTCAAGACATAATTAAATATTTCAGACAATGCAAAATATTCAAGAACAGCTTAAATTTTTGACCATTAATTTTTAAAGGAATCTTCAAATTAGAGAAAAATGATGCAATTAATTCATATGAAAGAGAGAGATGGAGAGGGAGGGGGAGACTGCTACAATTTTTTGTAAAGTTAAAGCCGCTTAACCCGAAACAGGCACATATTATCTTACACTATAAAAGTACGTCATTACATAGATAATATATGTAAATAAATTATAAGATTGATTTAATAGTTTATTACAACAATCCTTACATGGAAAACGCAGATCAAAAACCTTATTGACAAACAGTAGTTCCTGACGGAAGTTAAAATCTGTTGTGAAGCCAATTTTGAAAAAAATAAGTTTATTGGATATATCTAATAATGATGGTAATTCAAACGCGAGTGTTTTTTTCTCTATTATTAGAAGCCTTAGTCATAATACACCTTTTCAAAATTAAGAAATTAATGGAATATAATCCATAGTAATTTTTATATTAATATGCATATTTAAATAATAAAGGAAAATCAGATGTTTGAAATGATTTTTTAAAGGAGCTAAAATATTTTCCGTGTACAGGTAATAAATGTACTTTGTTGTGAAAAAAATGCTCGAGTGTGTTCTTCATGAGATAAACATGTAAGGGATAAATTAAATTTTTCGAAGGTGATTTCACGCTATATCAACAATGATCAACATAGGATTATTTTTTGTGTGACCTAACAAAAATTATTTTTTTAACTTTTGATATCTTTTAAAAGAAAAGGACTTAGGGGATATAATTTGACAAAAGTTGAAACAATTTATGGACAATTATTTTTCAAGAAGAAAATCGAATATGTATTTTTAGCAATTAGAATCGGACCAAGCTGCTTTAATGTTTCATAAAAATAATACCCATTGGCAATCCAAGTTAATAGTGGTTAAATGGAAAAGCAACATGAATGTTTTCTTTTCTGGAATTTCTCCTTTGTGCCTGTCAAGTTAACAAAATTTACATGGTTGAAATTTTGAAAATTGAATGAAATATATACGATTCATTTACATGTATTGCCAGAAAAAATTATAAAGTTATCCATGTTACCAATTATTGCTACTACCGTGATTATATGTAGCAAGTTTTTCTTAAGGACAGATGATACAAACAAACTTTTGTTCAAAAATTTGAAAAAAACAAATTGGGTCATGTTTTAATGAATAAAACGAATAAGGTTCACCAGTTTTTAATTTTTTATTCACTTTAAATTCCATTTTTGTGCATATAATGGGATTTAAAGTGAAAAATGTTTGAAGAATAATAAGGATGGTTTCAGAAGGGTAAATTTTGAACATCACAGAAAGTTTACAATTTCTTTATATTCTACAAATTTATTACTATTGGCATCATTTGCAAATTAATTAAGTAGAAAATATATACCAATCCAGGCATTTTTGTTTTTGTTTGTATCATCTGTCCTTAAACCCATAAATGTTTGATTCCCCAGACATCAATAAAATGGAAACCTCCACAAAAGAAACATGTGTACATGATATGTCTAGGACATTTTGTGTGATCCAAAATGAATGTCACATTTGATTTTTCATGCTTTACCGATAGGAAAACAGCACTTTTATGTCTATCATTTAGAAATGGGTGTGTGAGGTAAACTTTATGCATGAGTTTTTTCCCCTCTGAAGGTGCAGAAAAAGTTTTTGTTTCGCAGAACTTTTTTAAAACAATATTTTCGGTTTCGATGCAAATCGAAAAACGCTCAGGCATATCCCCTTGCACAGCTGCGGGACAATTATGCTCGTTGTATTCATCTTCCCACACATATCCTGCAATAATGAAAAAAAAAATAAACAACTTAAAATTGACATCATTACCAGAATAATGCATAAGAGGTTTATCAACTTGGCCTTTAATGAAACGGACTTGAAATGCATTCTTACCCTACTAGTTACCCGACCCAAGAGGAAGTTAAGGACCCTCTCTACACTGCACACTAAAGAGTTCTGATTCTAAGGTATTTTTCTTTAATTAGAGTGATCTGCCCTTAGATCTACTTTATAAGAAATAGAAATTTACAATATATTAATCAATTCGTAATGAAATTGAGAATTCTTAACATTTTAAAAGATATATTAACTGAAGGTGTTATTAACATGTATTTTCTCTATTGAAGTAATTAACAGTGATTTCTATTCACATATACTGTGTCGTCTTTGAACATTTTTCCCAGATACAAATGCCACGCACCATACAGTGAAAATTGAATAAATAAGCTCAATATTAACTCCTTTATAGAATATATTTTTCTCAATGTCCAAAAACAAATTTGCACTCGTGTAGAGAGGGTTCTTAAAGGGATATACTGTATAAAGTAAGTACATGTAAGTCAATATCTTATTTAAGTGATTTATGTATACGGTAATTTTACATTCTTCTGGCAATTCAACATATATGAACATTGAACAACACTGGCCCATCTGACCTACATTTAAGTCATTTTAGATATGTATACATTGCATGCATGTGATTTTTCTTCATCTTTATATTACATGCGTTATGAATAAAATTTGCAGTGTGTTGTGTGAAATGAATTATTATATATTTATATAAAACATTTAAATCATTATCAATTTATCATCTAAATTTGAAGTTTTAATATTTCTATAGTTTTGATATAGATTACATTTTAAGAGAAAATGAAATTCATCCTCTACTTTGTTAAAATCAAAAAAATTACAACTGTTTGGAATTGATTCTCCATGAAAGCGACAGTGTCAATACACAGTCGGAGCACCCAAACACCAGAATTGTGCCTTTCTAGACCTTAAGGAGGCCGACTATAGTTTCCATTGCGCAATATTTCACGCACCATAGTAAAATGAAGCGAATTTACTATTTTAATGCACATTTTTGTCGCTTAATTATTAAAATTAAACAAAATTAAGAAATTATAAGTATAAAAATGTAATCACAATTTGATATTACAAATTTTTAAATCAATTTTGCAATTGATAGGTAGGTTGACGTCATTGAAGTGTGCTTTTGACGTTAAAAAAGTCCCTTGTTATTATGCTTTGTTTTATGGATAAATGTCATGCAATTGATCTCTTAAACTTTCTTTTGCTATATTTTGCTAGTTATGAGGGGATATATAATAAATTTATCATTATAACAGTAACTTGATCCAAAGAGCCGTATCACATCTCGTTGACAGGCGCGGATCATCAGATCAAACTCCACGCTTTGCGTCTCGTGAGATCTGATGATCCGCGCCTGTCAACTCGATGTGATACGACCCTTCGGATCAATCTACTGTTATAATAATATATATGTACAATATAGTATTACTCATCATATATTATTGTTTGAACAAAAAGTCTATTGTAGTATTTGTATAATTTGCTTTAAAGTGCTAAAACTGGCACTTTCCCATACAATCCTATGGTATGTTTTGAGACGGTCCCTTAAAATACCTGGACGGTAGATTTTGCCCAAACTTTGCTTGTACACTAAATATAATGTAAGTTACATATGATATAAAATTGAAGAGTTTCGCTATTGTAGTTTTCACACAATAAAACTATAGTTGGTCCCCTTACTAGTTTCAACAAGTCCATCAAAACTTATTGCTGAAGACTGTACACTTCCTTAATAATGCAGTAGCAGCATAGATTGCCATTTGGATTGTTGATTTAAAAGTGTTTCTGAATAAAAATCTGAGTATTGTAAAACTGCATTTTATGGAGTTTTTTTTTAATCTTTGTTTTCAAAAGAATTTTCATACGATGATACAAAGAAACTTTTGGAATCATTTTCAATACAAGACTCCATCGTTATTTTTTTTTGTGTGATCTTATCGTCCTCCATGAGGATTAGTTAAAATTCACAATTTTGGTAAAAGCACTCTTGCTCAACATAACTATACACTTAGTTAGTTTATTTAATACCTAGGAGCAGAGAAGAAGATTTTCAAAGATTTAATGTATTTTCACTATATTATCAATAGAGCCCCTCCCCCCAAAAAAACAGAACCCTTGACCCTGGGGCCATAAAATTCACAATTTTGGTTGATGCACTCTTGCTCATCATAACTATGCACTTCGTTGAGGCACTCTTGCTCATCATAACTATGCACTTAGTTAGTTTATTTAATACCCAGTAGCAGAAAATAAGATTTTCAAAGAATTCATGTATTTTCACTATATATAATCAATAGAGCCCCACCCTAACACCAGAACCCCTGACCCTGGGGCCATAAATTTCACAATTTTGGTAGAGGCACTCTTGCTCATCATAACTATGTACTTAGTTGGTTTATTTAATACCCAGGAGCAGATAAGAAGATTTTCAAAGAAATAATGCATTTTCACTATATACTTATTTAGCCCCGCCCTAGCACTAGAACCCCTGACCCCAGGGCCATGAATTTCACAATTTTGGTAGAGGACTCAATGCTGATTACAATCATGCAAACAATTTGACTGCTTGATGTCCAGGAGTAAAGAAGAAGATTTTTAAAGATTGCATTAATTTTAATGGTTTTGGCCCCACCCCTCAGGCCCCAGGAAGGGGGCAAGGATCATGAAATTCACAATTTTTGTTCCCCTTTAGCCATAGATGCTTTGTGCCAAATTTGTTTGAAATTGGTGCAGTGGTTGCAGAGAAGAAGCTGAAAATGTTCAAATGTTAACACATGACGGACGACGCACGACGACGGACGAAAGCGGATAGCAATAGGTCACCTGAGTTTATTCAGGTGACCTAAAAATGCACAATTTAATATTTTACGAGGTTTACTGTTAAGCCACATTTTGAAACAAGTCGAGACAACATTTCTTTAGTTGCTTATGTTTGTTCAAGCACAATAATATTTTATAGGGTTAAATTTGCTACCTGCTGTATTTTCCCAAGAGCTCTTTTTGTCTTCCTCCACGTTTATCAAAGCTATTATTTTGGCAATGGATCCACTTCCTTTTTGTTTTCTAAAAATCAAATGGACAATCAAAATTTATTCACAATGTGTTATCTGTCACTTATTAGAAAAAACAAGAGATGTTTGTAAAACGCTTATCATTATGCCCCTCCCTAAAATAATTGGAATTTTTTCAAAGTCAATGGGGCATTACTTTGTCAAAAATAGTCTGATTGTACCCAAGACAAAACTTGACCTTGATATTTTTATGATCAAATTGTATATCAAATTTCATTTCAATATGTGCAATTTCTGTGAAGAAAATGAATGAAGACTGACCGATTGTGAAATGACAAACCGACAGACACCAGCAAAGCAATAATTAAGCTATCCCTTCTACAAAGGGAGGCATATAAATGTGGCAGATATAATTTAACTTTAAAATGTCTTTTTATTATTTTATCTGATTTATTTTTTTAATCTCACACAAAAACAATAGGAATACAGTTTTGTAAGTCAAATTTGTTTCAATTTGGTGTCAAAATTAAAATTTCCATTTCATCTGAAAGACAGACGATTGACAAACATTAAAGCAATAAATCTTAATCATTATAATGCCCATTTGCTTTACAAAAGTGGGTGATGAAATATTTATGACCAGGCAGTGTCTTTTATTGGACCATTTAAAATATTTAATAATTTATATCAATATCATTATTAAAAATTAATAATCTTACAGAGCATTGTATGCAGCACTGTTGACATTATGCACAACTCTTAGGTGTTTTCTGAGGTCTTTGAAAAGAGTGCCATATTTCTTGCATCCCTCAACATAACATCTATCCGGAGTTCTGTATTTCATCCATGAGGATGATACTGCATGATCTTCTTCAACCTTATTTTCACAATCCGGAAGAAGATTGTGCTGTGTCTCTGTTATCCTGTGACACTTCTGCAAATGCTGTGGGAGATTTTTCAGCTCTTTGTTGTAATATCTGCAGGATCTTATCTTGCACTTTCCATTTTTTGATTGCTTCTACAAATAAAATTATGTCTCATTCTGTGAATACATAAAAAATTAGATACATGTAAAACATTATTAACATTTTTTTTATTTGCATGAACTCTGCACATTCAAATACTGACAATAAAATATATAATGTCATGAGTATATAAGGAAAAACGAACTTTTTTCAAGACCAACTATCTTTCAATTCAAACTTTTTGGGCTAAATTTTCTTTATAACACTACCCTAAAATGTGAGGGGGGGGGGGGGGGGG
>PRKT01001904.1:1185-26239 GCA_003671525.1 Saccostrea glomerata | reverse complement strand
GGGGGGGGGCTGGCCCCCCTGATACTACGCCCCTGTAATTAATTTGTTTATATTTGTATACAAGAATTGATTAGTTCAATAGTTTGTGAGAATGTAAAACAAAACAAACTTGTTTAAGCCTTTCTGGAGTTATCTGCACTGTGACTTGAGACAAAAATACATACATGTATGTAAATGCTGCACGATATCAGGCTGCTTTTTACACCTAACTTAACAGCTTAATGCAGAAATCATGGAAATATAATTAAACCAAGTTTTTTGGCAATTTTAATGCAAATTTATGAAAATTTGCAAAATATAAACAATTTTTTCAATACTATAGCAGTGGTGCTATAGCATAGTCAAATAGTAAATTAGTAAGAGATCACATAAATGTAGTTGTAACTTGATATCTCATACCACCTGCATGACGATTTGCACACACGAGAAAATCATTTAACTGTTTAACTCCGAATAGTTGGGTATTCGTATTTGAGACGTTACTTACTAGTTTTATGTATCCTTTTCTTGATCTAGGCATATTTTGTAGCTGTACGATAAATGTAGAACTTTCCCTGGCATCAAAACAATCTCAAACATTGAACATCGCGCTCCGAAGATGCTGATAAAATTATAAGACGGAATTTCGATCCCGATATCTAAACGAAAAACCTGCAGTGAACAGGTGAAAGCAATATATGAGTTGCAACTTTGAAAGTCATATTTTTTTTGTTGCAAAATTGATTGGCAGAAAAATAATGTCAATAATTTTTTGTTCATATTTGCAATAAAAAAATCTATTTATAACCTTCGATTTAAACAAAATAAAATTAAATAGTCTTGCCCAGTGCTTCTTATATATTATATAAAACGTACGGTATGTTGGATTGTATATGATGACCGTCAAGCAAAAACCACCCTTAAGTGAAAATTTTGACATTTTGAGTTGTTAAGTGATCCTGATAGACAAATTTCTCCTCTTTCAAATGATATATAACATGTAGTTGTTCAAAGACTAAAAATTAGTGACATTTTTCAAATAAAAAATACTAATTGTTCGTTATGACGCCGTTTTTTATCGGACAACGTCAATTTTTTGTTCCCACATTTCCATGGTTTTATTGTAAAAATTGCACAAGAAAAAATCACCTTGGACAACAAATGACATTACATAAGTGATTTTTATTTAATTATATTGTTATTGTCACTTTTTATAATCGATAATTTTAGCATTTTAGAAGAAATATCAGGTTTTTTTACCCCCCACATTGAAAAAGAGACACCAGATTATTTTTTTCCTTTTATTACAATCATTTTAGTCAGTTTATTTTTCTTTTTAGAGGAGGAGGTTTATTGTTTATATGGTCTATGCTCGTAAAATTTCGACGGGAAACTCAGATTCAACTAATACTAAAGACTTTTACGCCACACCCCCCGCCCCCCCCCCCCCATGGTCTATGCTCGTAAAATTTCGACGGGAAACTCAGATTCAACTAATACTAAAGACTTTTACGCCACACCCCCCGCCCACCCCCACCCCCCAAAAAAAGAAAGAAACAAATATACATGTTCACAGTTCAGATCAGATTGATAGTATGAATGCTCTTTTGTTTCAGAAGTTTTTTTTTTCGTCATTTTATGATTGAACAATTTGAACAATTTCATGATCATGGTTTGTCGAGTCGACATATGAATGAAAGTAACTGTTGGGAATCGACAATACATGAACGTTGTGGATATCTAAATTTAAATATGGCCACAGAAAAACTTTCCTGTGTTCCATGTATTCGAATTTGAATAAATTCGGAATACGGAAATACTGTCTGCTAATAAGGGGCATTCTGATAACAAACAGCCCTATCATTTTACAGAGAAGAAGATGGTTTGTATTTATATAGTGTTTAATGTCTCTCTCGATTTCACTCATATGGAGATACCACTGCTTTCCGGTGGAGAAAAATTTTGTGTTATACTCTGTCCTGAGGGCCATTGAGCAGGTAGGGATCTTTTTCGTGCCAGCGCCTACTGCAACACGGGAACTTGATTTATACGGTCTCATCCGAAGGACCGGTCTCCACGTCCCGCGGTGGGATTCGAACCCGCGACGAGAGAGAAAGTATATTATTTCATACATAAATTAAATCAAGGCGTTTGTCGAAAATACTTTCTGTCCTTGTGGTTTTTTCAAATCAATTTATTCTTTTTTGGAGCAGTTTGAGGAACAAATTCGATTGTATCTTTCTATTAATCTCACGCAAATGGCATGATATTCATCAAAGTAATTGTCATCTCTGACACTGCATTAAACATGCATATAATACACATTGCTGCAATATAATTCATACCCACTGAAACTTTAAAGTTGGCACTAAACTTCCAGTAATTCGAAGGACAACCCCCCCCTTTTTTATGTTCTGAAAATGCGCATTTGTCGCGCTTTGTGGTCGAAAGCAAGTTTACAAATCAATCAACTTCTCTCCGTCTCTATATATTTTACTTATTAAAGGAATTCCAACATCCACCACCTTTTATCAATGTACAGGGCTTGCATATGAAGTAAATTTTTTGACTGATAGCAAGTCTCCGTGATTAACGAATGTCTCTTTTAGGTAAAGAATTAATTATTTGAAAATAATTGACTATGTGTTTTTTCCTGCTTATTTAATTGTAGTCGACAATTTTTTCTAAAATTAAAACAATTAAAACATTACCTTCATGCGTATTTGATTCAGCTTTGCATATAAAAATGCATTACCAGGAGTGAATTTGTAATTTGCAGTGTGGCTAGGGTCCATATTTTTTTTAATAAAAAAAATATATTTTTCAGGATGAAAATTCCGCACAGGATAAAGTTTTTAAAACGTTAAATTTAAAGTGATGGTAAGCACGCGCTTCGTGCACCTGGCGTGACATTTGTTTTTTAATAGATTGAAAAGAAATGATACATGAACTGAGCATTGTCCCATGTACACTTTTAAATAACACCTGATTTCGCCTAAAGAATCTAAAAGTTTAATACCTGAAATACACCTTCGAAAACAATGACCAAAATATACGATCCTCGCGCATAAATTCTGGAGATAAATGCGGATAGAGAGTGACGTGAGACAATTCGTGCAAAAATCAGAAAAACAAATCCTTTTGAGAGAGAGAGAGAGAGAGAGAGAGCATTATTCTAATAGTATGTACATGTACCAAGTATACCATACATGGCCAAATATGTACTCCGAAAAACTGCATGTCAACTTGTCATACATGTACATGCACGTGGAGCGGAATCGAAATCTCATAAGAATAGTCCCGTGCATAATGCACCTGTCGTAATTCTGTTGATAGAGGTGCAATGGGTTGTAAAAACAGCCTTGAATATGGTGTTAATATCTACTTCATGATGGCTTATCCCCCCCCCCCCCCCCCCCCCACACACACACACGAAATAGGATTTTCGAGTTTGGACATTTTGCTTGTAAACATTATTTCAGGTAAGTTAATTTTTTCTCTGGCTGCCCCCTTTTAAAAACGTACAGTTGTGTAATTGTGGTTTGATTGGTTGATTAAATGACACATTAAAATTAATAGCTTATAATTATAGAGTTACGTGTATTATAGTATTAGCCACATGCTAAATACTGGTATTTCATCAGTTTCAAGTTTTATTTGAATCAATTTAATTAATTTAATTTCCATAACCTAATCAATGTATAAGTTGCTTATACCCACCCCAAACCATGTAGTACTAGGATACAACATAATTTAGAGATTAAAGGATTTCATTTTCATGATGATTTATCATATTTTCCTAAAACATGTATAGGCTGCATTCGTCTTTGATTAACTGATCGAGGGATTCATAATGTTGCATTATTATTCCAACATATTAAAAAAAATTATATATCAATTTGTTTTTTTAACTCATTTTAGCAAATATAATATAGAATGAATAATTAAAATTCCTACTTTCCCCTCTAAATTAATAGCAAAAACATGCAAATAAGATATACACAGATACCGAAAAATCTTTGAAGGAAGTGGTGAACACTGAACGCTTCCTGTTGCCAGGTAACAATAAATAAGTATAATGCAGATATAATGTAGATTATTTCAGACACATAGGAAGCGATTTAATTTTTATTTCTTTTTTAAGGGGGGGGGGGGGTCTTTACAAGGAATAAGAAAGTAAACAAAACGAACTTAATATTTTTCCGGTGAAATTGTACTGAGGGCTTTGTTATCCAACTTCAACTATTATATACCGATAAATTATATTTCTGTGACCCGCCTCCCCATTTCTTGAAGCTTGTTTTTGATTTTTGGTACAAAACGGCGTACGCTGTTTAGTTTGCAATAAACTTACACACCTTTGTACGAAATCCAACGCCTTGGCTTTACACTTTGATTAGGCTTTCTATGCTTTTTATCATAAATATAAAAAATATCAATTAATAGTGACAAAAATAATGTTGAATAAGAGTATAATACGTCCATTTTGTTGCTGCCCAAGTCTAAAGATAATATGCGATTTCTACCCCATATTTGTGTTTTAGAAGAAAAAAGAAAATGTTCCTCGAAAAATGAAAATAAAGGCGAATATCGTGGTATTCGCTACTTCAAAGGATTTTCACCTTCAGTTTGATGTAAATCATTTTTTTTCATACTAAACAGTGGATTAAATAATTATATTTACGACTACTTATTATGTTGTTAAGTATAAGCATGTACTGTATAAAGAAATATTATAATTAATGATGCGTCTTCACACTGCATTTATTTGCAAAATGCGGCAAACGTTTATGACGTCAACTTTATAGCGCTCGTTTTCTCGATAACGTCATAATGCACATAAGGGTGGTTTTCGCTTGACGGTCATCATATAGAAGTCTTTCTTTTTTTTATTTTAGACTTATTCATCATAAACGGTTAAGTTACATGCAAATTTATCATAATGACACATTTTAACAGCAAAATTGAATTTTCAAAACTGCAGTTCAGATTGAGTGAAGCAATATTATGTTATAAATATAAATTAAGGAAGGATGTGTTTTAAAATGGATCTGGGTGTCTGCAATTATAATATTCTTATCCGTTTAAGATATTCCTGAATCATTATGCCCAAATCGTTGCTAAAATATAGAGTAGAACTTAAGCACAAAAAAAAATTATGATGATTTTATGACCTTGACCTTTAACCTTTTGAAAAAAAAAAAATTCAAAAAGGGGTCTACCACGGGCCATTGGGAATTGTGGCATGAAATTACATCACAAAAACTTTAAGCCTCTTAGATATCACGAGGATACGAAAGTGTACGACATCACCAGAGGAGCCAATTTAAACCGCTTATAAAAGACATTTTCTATGAACTTTGCAAATATTATGCGGCTCTACAAGCTATTTCGTCATAGATCTAGTACATTGTCATGTATTTTAGTAAGATTTCACCAGAAAAGCCCATTTCAGCCGCATATAAGACTTTTTTTTACGAACTTTGCAGATTATGTGGCTCTACAAGCTATTTCTTCATTGATCTAGTACATTGTCATGAATTTTAGTAAGATGTCACCAGAAAAGCTAATTTCGGCCGCATATAAGACCTTTTTTACGAACTTTGCAAATTATGCGGCTCTACAAATTATTTCTTCATAGATCTAGTACATTGTCACGTATTTTAGTAAGATGTCACCAGAAAAGCCAATTTCAGCCGCATATAAGACCTTCTTTACGAACTTTGCAAATTATGCGGCTCTACAAATTATTTCTTCATAAATCTAGTACATTGTCATGTATTTTAGTAAGATGTCACCAAAAAAGCCCATTTCAGCCGCATAGAAGACCTTTTTTACAAACTTTGCAAATTATGCGGCTCTACAAATTATTTCTTCATAAATCTAGCACATTGTCATGTAATTTAGTAAGATGTCACCAAAAAAGCCAATTTCAGCCGCATATAAGACCTTCTTTACGAACTTTGCAAATTATGCGGCTCTACAAATTATTTCTTCATAGATCTAGTACATTGTCATGTATTTTAGTAAGATGTCACCAGAAAAGCCAATTTCAGCCGCATAGAAGACCTTCTTTAAAACTTTTCAAATTATGCGGCTCTACAAATTATTTCTTCATAAATCTAGTACATTGTCATGTTTTTTAGTAAGATGTCACCAAAAAAGCCCATTTCAGCCGCATAAAAGACCTTTTTTACAAACTTTGCAAATTATGCGGCTCTACAAATTATTTCTTCATAGATCTAGTACATTGTCATGTATTTTAGTAAGATGTCACCAGAAAAGCCAATTTCAGCCGCATATAAAACCCTTTTTACGAACTTTGCAAATTATGCGGCTCTACAAATTATTTCTTCATAAATCTAGTACATTGTCATGTATTTTAGTAAGATGTCACCAGAAAAGCCAATTTCAGCCGCATAGAAGACCTTCTTTACAAACTTTTCAAATTATGCGGCTCTACAAATTATTTCTTCATAAATCTAGTACATTGTCATGTTTTTTAGTAAGATGTCACCAAAAAAGCCCATTTCAGCCGCATAAAAGACCTTTTTTACAAACTTTGCAAATTATGCGGCTCTACAAATTATTTCTTCATAGATCTAGTACATTGTCATGTATTTTAGTAAGATGTCACCAGAAAAGCCAATTTCAGCCGCATATAAGACCTTCTTTACGAACTTTGCAAATTATGCGGCTCTACAAATTATTTCTTCATAGATCTAGTACATTGTCATGTTTTTTAGTAAGATGTCACCAGAAAAGCCAATTTCAGCCGCATATAAGACCTTAGAAATGCATTATTTTTCAAACTTAACGGCATGTATGTAATTAACTGGACTCGCGTCGACCCTTTATGACGTCACAGAGAAATTACGTCGAACGTTTATCCATACGCACATCAATGACTTCTTGACCCCGTACTAGTATCTATAAAGTTATAGATACGCATTTCTTCAGCAGTGTTATATAAAGGAAAACATTTGCAAATGTAAATATAATAATTTCTAGAGGATGCCTTGAATCCGTCAACGTTTAATCAAGTAGTGTTGTTTACAGGAAGATACTTTTAAAACCTTAGAGAAATGTGTATCTCCGTATTTGATACTTTAAATTTTGCCTATTAATCCATAGGCCATGTTTTTTTCCCAACCTGGCTAAATGATTCACAAAGAGTGACCATAAACTGAAAATAGTCTTAAGTCAATATTTCGATTTTAAATATTTTGTTCAATTACCTGGTATAATGCATGTAAAAATATTGTGTTATCAAAAATATTTAAAGACCAGTAATACTGATTTGAAATTTGGACTTAAGTCTTTTCTCAGTTTATTGTCTTGAGGCCAGAGAAGCTTTTTTTAAAAGCATTTGGTTCAGATAAACAAAAGACAAAAATTATATACAGTCAGATATTTTATTCATCAAGCAAGACCTTCCTCAAAAAAATGTTTGTTTAGAGTTGCATTCCGCAGGGAATTTACCTCAAGGAAAATGGGAATGAAATTACTTTTTTTCAATATAGGAGCTAAATTTTAACAAAAATCTTTATTGACCATTAACACATCATTTTCAAACTTTGAAAAAAAATATCTCCCATCAACCAAGAACCCTGATTTTGAATTGATCTGGCACTGTATTATTTTTATAACAGGCCCAGAATTGTTCACAATAAAAGTATATTCTTATAATTAGTTTATACTTTTTTTTCAGAGAGTTATATAAATTAGGTAGAAGGCATTTCTAAACAAACAATGATTTTATTTTGCTCTAATCATTTTTTTTAATTTGCTCAGTAAGCATTCCAAATATAACTTACATGATTTAAAAAAAAAGATTCTAATAATAATTGTTTTAAAAATAAAAAAATATATTTCTCATTGACAATAATGAAACACGTAAAACATAAAAAGAAATCTGTGAGTCAAAAGTCAGTCAAAAGTTCTACAGAGCTTATGTTACTTATTCTAAAAATAGGTCAAATGTATGAAATATTAAAGAGTATATAAAGCATTATCTTTTAATGTCCGGCCAAATAAAATAACAAAAATGGTTGTTAATTAAAAAAAATAAAAGTAAATTTACATAAGGTAAGAACATACAATGAATAAAATAACATAATATATTCAAATAAATTAGTTTTTGTTTCACCCAAACTGTCTTGATATTTATCAAAGTATAAATACATAATTCAGAAAACTGCCTTTGATGATAACCCAACAAAAGTTGTGTATCCTATTAGCACATCTTCAAAACAAAACAATAAAAAAAAAAGATGTGTTTATGAAACACTGATGCCCCCTCCTCCCTCGTATGGCAACTTATGGCAAGGTTTGCATTTTCTCAAAAGCATGTCAAACTCCAAATGCAAGGTGAAAACTTCAAAAGTGTTGGTATGCAAAGGAGAGTCTTGTTACAAGTAATGTGCCCGTGAAATATGAAAGCCCCAGTTCTAACTGTTCAAAAGTTATATGTCCAAGATTCAATTTTTAAAAAGTTGGTCAAACTCAAAAATCAATGTCAAAAAAACATGTGCATATGTATTTTTACCCAATGAAAGTATTTATTACAATAAAAACAAATATGAAGTAAAAGGACCAAGCTCAAACTGTTCAAAATTAATGGCTAAGACAAAAGTGTGGTATTTTTTGTAATGGTAGGTCAAATGCCATTAAAGGTTACTGAAGAAATATCTTTTTACAAGAAATACATGTGTGACATTCTGAAATTATAGGCAGGCTTAAATCTAAACAGAGACAGACAGAAGGAACAAAAAACTATTTACCCCCTAATCTTCTATGACAGGGGCATTAAATACTGTGCATATAATGTATTAATACTATTTACAAATTTAATTCATCTATTTCCTCAAATGTAAAATCATCCAGATTTTCTAATAATTCACTCTCATCCATATCCAACATATACTCCTCCTCTTCCTCCTCATCCAACACATTATTGATTACACTCTCACTCTCTAAAATGTTGCTGAACATATCACAGCAATGCTCTATTCTCTTCTCGTTCAGGAAATATTGTCTCTCTATCAAGGCTATGTAGCCCCCGATTACATTGTAGTCCGGTGTTTCGGTAAAGTTGTATCTACCTTCTTTTCTGACGTCTTCGTGGATATCTTAACAGAAAAAAGGCTCAAATAAAACATACATATCTATTGCAAAATTTTGGTGTGTCAAGTGTACAGTCTATTGGAAAATAAAAAGATATTCAGGTATTGTTTTTTAAGACTTCAAAGAAACTTAAACAAAGATAATTTCTTGATTATTACCTGATAAACTATAATTACTACTTTCAAGTTTCATCACTAGGCAAGCTCTTCTCTGTTTAAGAAATTCTCCTCTCATTTGAAAATAATTAAGAACAGATTTCATTTCTTCTGTGATTAAGGCCTCTTCTTCACCTAGTCTGATCAGCTCCAGTTTCTTTTCTACAGTTTTTCTTTTCACTCGAGTTGGAATATCATCATGGCCTGCATAAATATTATTATAATGTTTGTTTAAAGTATTTCACATACCAAAATAACTATGCAAAAAAAATAAAATATTTATAATCTTATTAATAAAATGTCACTAAGTAACTTAAGACTATTTTTATGGATAAACACCTATTGTGATGTTTTTTAAAAATGCAAAAAGGCAATCTATAATAATCATTATTAAAATGATGTAATGATATTAAATAGATGTATGAGTTATTGGTGAGGAAGATGGTAAAAGGATCTCTTTAAGGACATATGCAACGAACCTTACCTACTGATAGATTTCACAGATATTCCAAATTTAAACTTATAATATAATTACATGTTCATAGACAAAAAATCAGCATGCCTTACCAGAGGTTTTGAAAAGATATCGAATTTTGAAAATTTTTGCATAAATCAAATAAAAATGTACAAAAATTTTAAAACACAAATTCCTGATTTTAATTCATCAAAAATTGTTTTAGAAGAGGTGTACAAATCCATATATATAGACATTAAAACTATTGCACACAGGTCCTTCATTTAGTGGAACTTTTCAACTCCGGGGAAGATTCCCAAAAAGTTTAAACTACATTGCGTGTGACCTTAAAAAAAGTTTTTATACACCTCTGTCTTGAAAATTTAACAAATTAAAAAATAATAATAATTCCCTTCCTACCACTGTACCAGCCAATCAAAAATTATTAAAATTCAACTTTAACATAATGCATTTTTTTGTAGAATTAAGTTTGTTCATAACAACATAAGTGTATGAAAAATGGGAGCAGTAACATTGCTAGAATCAAATTAAAAAAAATGTGTTTGTGAAACACTTACATCCCTTTATGGTGAAGGTTGAAGTTTCTCAAATGCTTTTAAAACAATGCTTTTTGCATTTGTATAACAAACAATTAACTTCAATACCCAGATTTTTTTTTCTTCTGTAATTTGACCTTTACACTAACATAGACATGAATACATAAAAAAAATTACCAATCACAGTTATCCAAGGCCAATTTCCTTCATGGACATCAACTTCAGATAAGGTCTCAAAACCACTGCTGACAACAGGTGCAATTAAATTGTACTCAGCAACAAGTTCTTGTATATATTTCTTCTCATCAGCAAGTTTTTTCCTAATTCTGTGCCTTACTTTGCTTGAATCTGATAACAGAAAAATAGAAGAAACCAATGCATCAAATTAAAGTATTAAAGGAGTTTTAAATTCTAAAATTAATTCATTTGTATCATTTCACCAATAATCTTTTTAATTACATGTAGAAGACATATATATTTGAAGTCAATGTGCTAGATTCAAATCAGTTCATTCACATCAATTATTCCCTTCATAAGGGTATAATATAAGTAAACTGCAACCCATCACATTTCATTTCATTTTCTTACTTTATACAGCTTTTGAAGTTAATGTTTTGTAAAATAAACAGACATTTTTAAACAGACTGACTTTCAAGCAACCATAACATATTTTGTAAAATAAAAAAAAAACAACTAAAATACATAGTTTATAACTGTACAATATATCGAGTTTTACTGATGATAGACCCAAACTAGAGGAGAGACAGCATTTTGAAATAATGTTTACAGATACACAGGCAGCAAACATAAATGTGATTCTTTAACTTACCTGCAATTTTACTTATTTCAATCTCTCTGTATTTAATTGAGGAGTAAGATGTTTCAATAAGTTTCTCTAGCTCTGCAACTCTTTTCTTTGCCATAGAGACTTTTCCTTCTTTAAACATGTCATCATCTGCTATGTCATTAATGCACATCCTATGAAAATGTACTATAATTTATTTTTCTGAGAAAAACAGACCTACATGTAGTACTGTATATATAAAATGAGGATTTTAGTGTGTTTTTTGGCCTTTTTTGTGTTTAGGAGATTAACTGCTACATTTGTTTCTTTCTATTGATATATATAACCAACAGAACATTAACCTTTGTTTTCTCACATACATATATTTTAATGCTTATTAATGTTAACTTGCTGTTAAAAAAACTAGAACCCTAACAATAATGATTTCAAAGAGCATGTGTGTTAAATAATTGATATTATCTGCTGTATAATGTTCTTTGATATGCAATTTGAACATATCAAATGAAAAAGTTTGGGACCAAGACTGTTAATTGCATGCATGAATAATTCATACCTGGCTCTCAATTGATCTAGCTCTTCCATATTTTCCTTCCGTTTGAAATCTGAAGCAGCTTTCTGTAGCTCGCGTGATCCTGTCAGAAGTCCACAAACTGGGTCAGCTTCCTCAACAAAGGAGTTTATATTTGATGAATCCTTGTTTATTACAGAGAACATAAAGAATTTCTCTGCATCAGTTAGATCTGCAGACTTTTGTCTTGGGGTATCTGAAACAAGAATATGTATGTACACGTATGTATAAAAAGGAAAACTCTCTATGGCGAATGGAAACTTTTTTATATTTCCGTTTTATAAAGCTACAGAAGATAATGAACAATTTATGAGGGGCGAGGAGGGTTATTTTCTTAAATTATTTCAACACAAGCACTTTCTGGATTTCATAATCATTCTTCAGGTAAACAAATTTGAACAAGTGTTTACATATAATACTTAGTTTACTATTCTCTTGTCAAAGTTGGTAACATACATGTGTTATATGAAAGCCCTTCTTCATCTCATTCAAAAGATATTTATACATACATGCCAACTTTTGAAAATTCCCATGGGGGATTTAGCGCGTGACGACAATTTTCAAAGCTTTAAATTCGTGACATTTTGTCGTGAAATTAAATGATTATGAAATGATTTTTTTTTATTTATAATATTGATATCACTTATCAATAAAACTCAAGGATTAATTTACCACAAAAAATGTTTTTCTTTCCAAAATTGAAATATTTTTGCTTCCCTAAAGAAGGGGTATTTAGTTACATATATAAACAACTTTTTTTCTACCAGGACAGAATTTAGTGAAAAATTGAAAATTGTACAACTTTAAATCATTTTTTTCAAAGGCTAAAAATAAATGAGGTGTTGATACTGTAAAGTCCTGTTTCTAGAAACATTTTTTATTTATATTTCAATTAATTAGAAATTCTAATAAGATATTAAATTTACAGAAATTTATACCACCTATCCAAAACAGAATTATTTTTTTTTTACAGTCATGAAATTTGTCAGGCTTGATGGTGCCATGTGGGTATTTCCTTAAGTCATGCACATAGATCTACCTAACATATTACTTTTGGGAGAAGGGAGGGAAAAGAAATTCTAATTGACATACACTTGATTGTTTCACCTTAATTTTTTAATAATATTTTAACTGGCAAACTTTACAATATTTTTCATTATAGGTAGATAAAATCAGCAGCTATGCTTTATTAGTTTTCTACTTTCGTTTTCAAAAAACGATCTCTTTGGATTCCGTTTTTATTGTTTGATTTGCATTTTATTGTCTTTAATTTATATTTTTAATAAAATGACAAACAACTATCTTGTTAATCTATGTGTTTCACCTTGCATACCCTTTAAAACTAACAAGATAATCCCCTAATTGCCCCAAGCTATAAGCTTCTTGCTCCAGTGGACAACTTCGTGCGTTCAAGCGTGAAGTGATTTCCTGTGTCTAGGCCTAATTAACATCTGGTTAAATAAACAATGAAACTTATCTGTGTGCATTGAATAAACAAGTCTGACATTGTTATCCCGATTGTCAAAATTCAGCGGTAGGGAATTACTTTTAAAATCGGAAAATTTTGTGATTTTTTTTTCAAATCGGGAAATAAGGGCAATTTTGCTTTCCCGATCGGGAAGGCGGGATGAAAGGGTAAAATCGGGAGGATCCCGCCTAAATCGGGAAAGTTGGCATGTATGAATTTATACCAGAATTAAAGTTTTTGTGATGGATGTACATATACTGACAAACTAATGCAATCTTATGTCCCTTGCTTTCAGGAAAACAGGGGACAATAGTTTTGCTAGAGATCTTAAAAATTAACTTTGCAAAACTTAAGTTCTGTAAATGTAAATTCTATTCAATATCATTTTAATTTGAAACAGCTAAAAAATCATAAGATCTAAAATATAGTAATAAATAAATAATTTTTACCATTTGCCATTTCTCTTAATGACATTTCCCAGGATGTAATGTGGTCTTCAAGTACATTATTTTCTTGACAAAAATCCTCCAACTCCTTTCTTCGATCCAACATGGCCTTTTTTGTCTATTCAATGATAAAAAATACATTGTATATCAATATGATACATTCTGAGAGTATTACCAAAGCAATACTACATCTAAGTTTAGTTCAACTAGCAAGTGGAATCTGCATGTTTACTACTAAAAATTAAAACATCTTTAATTGCATAAAAAGCATTGAAGTGGAACAAAACTTAAACAATCTATTTAATACTTCAAATTAGCTTTATATCTGCAAGCATTTAGGAAAAAGTTCAGAAAACCAAGTGGGAGAGGCTTACAGACAAACAGAGGGGCAGCTAGACAGACAGACAGGATATAGTTTGCTGTCTCGATAAACTTGCTATTGTCCTCATAGCCAGTAGATAGGTGTATGCTATTCTATGTAATGACACATTTATTGTATAAATTGTTAGTGTTGGAAGCTACATAAGGACAATAACTTGTTTTGGATCATCAAAGTCAAAATAATTAACATGATTAATGCAGGAATATTTATGCAGAAAAAAGTCAGATTAAAGAAAAGTGACTGTGTATTTCATTTATAAAGACTAAGACATTTTTCACTTGTAAAACACTGAATTGTTAAAGGTCATTTTTGCAGAATATATTTCGTTAAATACTGTTAAGATCTCTGTATAGTACATGACAGTGTCTAGAATAGACATTGAATTGAATAAAAATTAAATCACATAAATTAAAAAAAAAAGAAATCTAGCATCAAGAAGTATTCAGTTGAAATATTTTCTATGATTAACAAAGAATATGAATAATTGATTGATAGTCTTATTTTTAGTGTTGATTAAATGTATAGTTACCTTAACGTAGTTGATAGCAAGTCTTTCAGGAAGGCGGTCTCTTTTCTTTGTATTCCAGTGAAGAACATGCATGGTAATTTCTTCTTCCCTACCTAAAACAGTATATACTGAAATATTTATAATTCCATACAATATATTACAGTAAAACTTGGTTAAGGCAAATTCCTGGGGACCTGTGAATTTAATCCGTTATATCTTTAAAATAAATTCGTATGACCATACGAGGGTTGATCCAAAAGTTCGTGGAATTTCTTCATATTTTATTTATTTTTCAGATGAATTGGTTGAAAATTACAAACGAAAATATAAACACTTGATGAATATTTCAAATTGAAAAACATTTTTAAAATATTTGATAGTAACTTTGTGGTAGTTGCCATGGAAACGGTTGTTTGGGAATGCTGGGGAGACATTAACCCGTTCAATGGCGTTTATCATCATTTAAATTCTTAATTTGTGAAATAAGAATTAAATCGCCCTATGTGGTAAATAAAATGAAAACTTTGTCATTATTACGATTGCTTAATCTTTTATAAACCTTTTTTAGAGAGTTGTACAGATTTTACAGGATATTTAGTTTATAAGTTGATGGTTTATTGTTCATCTTTATGTTGTTAGATAATTTCAAATTTCATTCAAGTCACACATTTTTTTTTTGAAAAGCCTGAGATCACTCTATCTTAAACGCGTATATTATTAACAAAAGCTTGGTAAAAAGGCATTTAGTTACTGGTTTTCCAGTGGCATAAGAAGTTAAGAAAAATAGAACTTCCATGGATGTTGATAATAGATGTAATCGCTTTTTAGAGGCTCTATTTAAGTAAGTATCCCCCTAGACAAATTAGAAATATTAATTGAAATTGTCAGCTGTTGCACTGTTGTTGACATTGCTATTGAAATTGGAACATCATATGGAAAGATGGGTAGTTTATTGAAATATGAGTAAAAAATGAAGATTAGTTGGTGCAAAAGGATACCCAGCCTTTTCTTGAAAGAAAAAAATGGAGTAAAAGGCAGCATTTTGTAGAATTACGTAGTATAATTGGCCGTTTCGGTGAAATGCTTCTAACATGACGTGACATATCTAACTTGACATTACTTCAAAGTCTCCAATTCTACGAACTTTTGGGATTTTTGCGGATTTATAAATTGCATGCTTGCCTAAAAAAATTCAACACAATATGTTAGAAAATCAAATATCACATAACACATACCCTCGATAACTAAGGTTTTATTAATTTGAATTTAATTTTATACACAAATGCTAGAAGAAAATAAAGTCAGTTCAATTTATCAAATTCTGGGATCTTAGAAAGTTCGTTATATAAAAATGTAAATTTCATTTGATTAAACTCAACAGGACCAAAAATTAATTCAGTTTACCTGTAATTTTTTATTATCATAGTTTGTTATAACCGTAAAATTTTACAGTTTGTACATTTATATTGTTATACCTTTAAAAATTTGGTATTTTAAAAATCTATACAAAAAAATTAATTTGAGCAGACAAAAAATCAATTGAAAGAGCTAAAACAAGCAAATTCAAAGAATTGTGGTCCCCCGCTTTCGGTATCTTTGTGGGCAAAATATCATTTTTAGGGTCAAGGTCAATAGGTCAAAGTTTTTGGTATCCCATGAAAGGTCTTGCCATAACGAGTACATATATTTAAAATATGAAAGTCCAAGTTTCTACCATTCAAAATTTGTGACCAAGGTTAAGTAGTTAAAACTCCAAGGTCAAGGTCAAATGGTCAAAGTTCTTGGCATGCAATGAAAGGTCTTCTCACAAGGATTACATACGTGAAGTACGAAAGCCCTAGCCCTTTCCGTTTAAAAGTTATGTTCAAGGTTAACGTTTTTTCAAAAGTACGTAAATCCCCAAGGTCAAGGGCCTTAGGTCAAAGTTGTTGGTATCCAATGAAAGGTGTTGCCTCAAAGAATACATGTGTGAAATATAAAAGTCCTTATATCTACCGTTCAAAAGTTGTGACCAAGGTTATAATTTTTAAAAAGTAGTTAAAACTCCAAGGTCAAGGTCAAAAGGTCAAAGTTCTTGGTATCCAATGAAAGGTCTTTTTACAAGAATAAAATATGTGAAGTATAAAAGCCGTAGCCCTTACCGTTCAAAAATTATGGTCAAGGATATAGTTTTTTCATAAGTACGTAAATTTCCAAGGTCAAGGTCAAAAGGTCAAAGTTGTTGGTAATCATTGAAAGGTCTTGTCACAAAGAATAAATATTTGAAATATGAAAGTCCTAGTACCTACCATTCAAAAGTTATGGCCAAAGTAAAAGTTTGGAATTTTTAAGTAAAAGTAGTTGAAACTCCAAGGTCAAGGTCAAAAGGTCAAATTTGGTGGTACCCAAAGAAAGGTCTTATCACAAGAAATACACATATGAAATATGAAAATTATAGCTCCACTAAATCAAAAGTTATGGGCAAGGTTAAAGTTTTTGTGACGGACAGATTGACGGACCGACGGACAGACAGACGGACCGACGAATGAGATTAAATGTCCCCTCGCTTTCGCAAAAGCGGGGGACAATAAAGAGGGGCGAAAAATAACTCAGTATAAAGTATATCTGTTTATCAGTACATGTATATAAATAGAAAACATCATAATTTGGTGTTTATCATATCATTAAATAAAAACTACAGTAAAATTCGTTTATAACGGAGTCACTGGGACCTTGAAATTACTTCTTTATATCCGTAATTCATTATAAGAGTACATGTATAAAAAATTCAATAAATTTATTTAGTTGGGGATCCAAAATGACTTTGATATATCCATGAATCTGTGTTCATACTAAACAAGTTTTACTTTACATTGTTTTTATCCATTTAATCCCTATGTCCTCTTTATGAAAATCGAAAAATTAATCTTGCCTGTTTTACTCATATTTTTGGTTGTCAATCCTGCTGTAGAGAGGTAGCTATTACACTGCTCCATTTCCTCTCCTGTAACACTGCCTGATCCAGCCTGCCACCTTCCTCCCCATTTTATCTAGAAATGTTTGTATACACTGTAAATGTGTTTATAAAATCAGCATTTCATGATGCCTTTAAGTTTTTTCTTTTCCCCAAAAAGGCTATAATTAAAATTAAAAAAAGACCAAGCATTATATACATACCTGACAGGACCAGTTGTGTGCCTTTCCATGCATGACACTCAAAAATGGTTTGCAGTGTCTTAGGGTCTCAATGCCAGGAATGTTAATTGGCTTGTCAAGCACCTTCATCATCCAAGGGAAATATTTGCAAATTACATCCTGACAAATAAATTTCATCTCAGAATAATCTTGACTTATAAGCCACTGCAATGTAAGCGGATAAGCATAAATTTCTCCTTGGTACATATTGAGGGCTTTAAGCATAACTGCATGTTTGCAGCAACCAACAACAAGTCCAGTCTCTTCCAAGTTCTTAAATGACTTGCTCCTTGATTTGGCAGCTTGCCAGTATGTTTGTCCACAATAACTTGATTTCTCCTTTAAAAAAAATAAGAAATGAATTCAACTGACTTTCAAATTGAAAACTGTGATAAAGTTGATATTTTGAAGATCATGTGTACATGTACATCCATTCTAAACTCAAATTCTCAAAATTTTATATCCACCATTGAGTTTAATGAAATGATGTGCAATTGTATATGCATACATGTTAAGGCCGGTACACACGGTAAGGCTTGCCTTATAAGTCTAAAACCTTACGTTTTGCAGGACGTACAGCTCTCATGTCCACATGCTAAGGCAAGACTTATAATATTATAAACAACATTTACATAGCTTCCATGTGTTTTTGAACCATAACATTGCGCAATATTAAACGAAATTATAGAATACTAGCAAAGACTTTGAAATAGTTTTACAGATCAGTGTATCCACACTTCTTAACAAGGAAGAGGAGATTAACTGAAGTATTTGTATATACTTTCATTATCTTACTCAAATATACTCTGTGTTTTCTTCAACATACCAACATGTATGGTTTTATAAAAATAGATTGAACTTTGGTTAAATGGTTTTCATTGGTCAAGAATTAAATGTCAGCTAATTATTGTACTAGGTTCTATTCTAAAGTCAGACTTGTAAGGCTCCAAAAACGTGTATTAAGGGTGTACACACGGTAAGGCTAGAACTTAAGTTTCATGACTTATAAGGCAAGCCTTACCATGTGTACCGGCCTTTAAACATGTAATTACAGGCAAATTTACACATGTGATTTCAATGGGTCAAAGCATGATACCTGTATTCCAGATGACTGTATTTTTCCGACTATATCCTCGACCAATAAATCATCAACTATGAAAACATTCTTGAAGTAGTTTTCTTCAGTTGAGCTGTAAATATTTCAAAATTCAAAGTGAAAAACACATAAATAATAGACATTTAATATATATTAAATTATATTAAATAATATAGATTTCAATAAATTCCTTGTTTATTCATTATAAGAAGATCCAACAGTTTACTTACATAGCCATATTTTTAAAACGATACAGCTTTCTGTTTCCATCAATATGACAGGCATGGAGATCATTTTGGCATGCAGGACAAGACATAGCATCTTTCTTCTCCAGTTGCCTAATTTCATATTTACACTTTCGCCATTCCCTGAATGCTTCATGAAAGATTTTCTGAGATATTACATTATGCTGAAAAAAGCAAGATATTTGTGAGTTTTATTGTACCTTTCAATATTATCTCCACAGCTATAGTTGTTTGTATACATACAAATGATTTTTATAAATTATTGAATACTGTCTATCTCCCTGATTAGCTGAGATCCAACAATATATAATAATAACCTTCAAGTGATCTTCCAAGTAAATTTAAAGATTTATTTTCTCTACATTGATCTGTAAAAAAGACCAGAAAATTTCATAATTGATAACAAATAGTTTTGAAAAGCTATTTCACTTGCTAACAATTAGGCCTTCCTTCCACTCACTACAGGTTCCAGTAATTAAATATTAGTGGATACATAATAATGTCAGTGGGGGGGGGGGGGGGGGGAACCTCCCAACTCTTTTTCTGAACATAATTAATCACCCACCACTTGAAGCTCTTCGGGTGGCTCGTACCTTGCAAAATAACCTCGGACATAAAAGTAGATCTACCATCTTGCTTAGTTAGTCATGGGGTACATCATATTTTTATTTCATTCAAATGTTAAACTTTTGTAATCGGAGTTATTTTGCTGCACACCAAACACCGTGTTCTTGCTTTCAGAGACTAACTTATGGTTGTTATCAAGAACATGAGGAATTTCACAAATAAAGAAACTTTTTTCAAAGAACTTGAGGCAGAGTGAAATATCAAATGAGTTATAAAGCAATTTTCAGCTGAGAAAAGTGTCGATACTTCATGTGCATTATTTCACCTATCACCCAAACCCCAGAACAAATATCATTTTCCTCATATTGTAAATCTGGGTATTTTTGCTGTAGATAAATTTTTAGCATTTGGGAGTTCATTGCATTCACAAAAATATTTTTCTTAGAAATAAATTACCAACAAGAAAATGTAAACAAAGCAGTGTTCATTCAGAAAGTTTTGAAACGTAAAAATTAATCAACAGCATTTTGACAATGAATTCCTAAAATAAGATCGACATAAAAATTTCCAGATTTACGGTATGACTTCAGGGATTATGAAAATATTTAGTGCTCTGAAGTATGCTGATATCCCCCTGTTTAAGACCATTAATTCTTTATTTCAAATTTGATTTTGGGGAAAAATATTGGTCATTCAAAATTATACTAGTAGCCCTTATTTTGGCATGAAGTAAAGATGTAATCATTAAGCGGGGTCCGATATTCTGATTCAATAAATGTACATGCAGAAACTAATTCAAAAATTCTTTAAGTTGCTACTGAATACTGATAAAGCCTTATTTCATATCTATATACAAAAAAAAACATACATGTGAATATATATACATTTTATTGGGGGGGGGGGGGGGGGTGCATTAGTGTTCAATTATACAACTTGCAATATCACACAATTTCCTTTACTTTTAAGGAACTTACCCTTCCATGACTGGCAGACAAAAACTGCAAGGCAGAAATAAAAGCTTTCACTGACATTCCAGCTTTCTCTAACTTTAAATAATCAAAAAGGCGCAACAGGTCCTCACTGAAGAGATACATTCCTTGAAATAAAAAAAACAAAATATTAATTTACAATATTAAATAAATCTTGCAATGGTATACAATATCATGTTTGAGGCTAAAACCACAAACATGTACAGTGTAATTACCAGTAGTAATATTTTAATATGTCTATTATTTACATGTATATATTGATATATACCCGTATATATATATACATATATATATCATGTACTCCTTTTGTTGCATGGTCATGAAACCATAACAAAATGCATTCTTACTTACAAATTTAAATGCAAAACTTAATTACCATCATGAATTCTTGGACTCCCAGGCCAAAAGCCTCTTTTGATTAAGTCTTCAAGTTTAGGAGAGATATCTTTCGCACAATCCATGCATTCAATATTAGGCAAAAGAACATCATATCTACCTGAAATATAAACTTCAAATTAAACTACAAAAAATACAATTGTATGAATTAAGCCATCTTTACAAATATCTTTGCTTGCCCTCTACCAACTCAGAATTTTAAAAAATGGGTAGTAAGGTAGGGACAATTTTTTTTTTTATCAAATAACACCTGCAAATCTGAGTTATATTGGTAATTATTAAAGTTATTTTAAAATGAAATAAGAAAGTGTTTCTTGGAAGTCAAAAATTTTTTGAGTCTGGACATTTTATTCATTCATGCAAACCAATTTATACAAACAAAATTTTGTGTAAAAAGTCAGGTTATGGGAAAGGACATGCTAAAACAATGTTTATGAACTTGATAGTTTTTTTCCAATATAGACCATAGGGTATTTTAAAAAAAAAAGGAATAGTTTCTTGGAAAATGGCTAGTTACTACAGATCAATTTAAAAAAAATAATGCAATTGAATACCTCTCATCAATGTGCTTTATAAAAAAAAAAATTCTTTGAAACTGAGAACAATGCAAACTGAGACAGAGGAATGGAAGCACAAATGACAGTTACACCAGACAGTTACAGTCCTAACTGAATTAAAACAAGAAAAAATGACACTCTCATGGATTTACAAATTGAATACCTTTCTCTGTTATCACAACAACTCTACATCTTTTGGTAAAATCAAAATGAGCTGACCCACAGTCACACCGAGTAAATACTGGAGGATACCTCTCTGAAATATTAAGAATATGTATCATGTACAGTACACTACAGTAATCTACACAACTTAAAAAATACTCTAAACTGCATTATAAGTCACATTTTTTTTTTATATTTCCATTTACTAATTTTCTCTTTGTAATATTTTTTTAAAATCAGCAGAGTTAATTTTTCTTGATAATTCTACCTGAATGTAAATTAGGGAGGTCAATAGGTCAGGAACTAAGGAGGCCTAATATGCATGCAAATCTTGTGGACATCTGAGAGGAGATAACTCTTTTCTGACCTAGCTGGTTTCTTAAGTGAGAAAAGCTTCTAATATCAAGATAAGCCTGTTTCTAAGGAAAACAGGAAAAAAAGTTTGTTTCTGTTATTTATTTTTATTAATAACATACCAGGTAATTTCCCTCTTTTTTACTTTCAAAAATAGTACAAATATCTAACCACCAATATATGGTCTGTGACTTAATTCTGCCCTTACATATGTGTCAAAATTTAACTTAATTTGCTTTGCTATCACACAGAGCTAGTGCAAAATAATTAAATGCACAGTAAATTACTGTAAATGTATTATACATAACATGTACAATATTTGGCGGACATTGAATTTTGAACAAGTTGGCGTCAATTTGATTTAGCGCTTTATAGATATATGTAAATGTCTGAGATATCTAGCATTATACTTGAATTACCGGTAGCGGATATTGCTTTCCAAGAAAACACAGCCAAATGTAAGGTGATCAAAGTAATTTGAACTCTACTAATTTACGCTTAACTCTTTATGTTAACATGCTTAAAATTCAATTCGTAGTTACTTAATTGTTTAATTAATTTATTCTGTAAGAACAGCATATAAATTACCTGCTACAGATAGGATAACTTCACCCTCATCATCAATATCAGCACTCTGTAGTGGTGCTATGTCTGCCCAGTGAAACCTAATTTTCACCTGTCTGTCATGTAAGGCGTTGACTGTGTGCATACTCTCATCACATGTGTTGCATAATGTGGCAGCACACTGTTGACACCTTTTGATAAAGATTTATATTATCTTAAATATATATAAAAGATTAAAAATATTATACATTTTAAGAAATATTGATCTTAAATAAATTAAGATAATAACAATAATGCAACACCTAATGTGTTTAAGACATACAGTCATTAAGAATTATACAGTCAGCACAGGCATAAAATGACACACGTAATTAGTTTAAGTCAAGGTCAATAGACATAATTTGCATACCTTATTAAGCATACAGTCTGATTTTTGCATTTTGAGCATTCATTCAGAGAATTTGCAAATTTTGTTTTGACCTCTGCCTCAAACAAACACTGTCTTAAATTTGCCCAGTTTTCCATTTCTCTCTGTTTTCTTTTTTCCCAAGTGGTTCTGTTGTCAGGTGCTGCTGCGCACTTCTTTAGCTGTTCAATTTTGATTTTCAATTCATCAACTAAAAAATCATAGCATGTTAATAAATAAAACTGTTATTTTTAATACAAATATATTTAAAGTGGTCAAAGGGTGTAAAATGTTCTCTTTTAGGCACAAAATAAAAATAAAATGATTGTTTGTTGATTTGCAGTTATCTAAAAATCTATTAAAAACCAATGTACTTCATTTTTTTCAACTTTTTTGTGAATTGATGGAAAATGGGAAATTGATAATTTTCAATATTTATCTTTGAGTTGGATTCTCAAAATGGTGGTTAAATGGTTAAATAACAATCAATCAATCAAATAGTAAAATCCATAAAGAAAACTGCAACATACTATAAAATCACTATTTTATAGGGGTCAAATTTTCGAGGTTTGAGGAAAAATCATTAGTTCATTTGAATTTGATTTTATAGTAGAATAATTGTACAGTAGTAGCATTTATTGGTAGAAATTAAACCCTCGTGAAAATTAGTGATTTCACTGTATATATATTACACATGTATTATTTGAAATACATACCGGACTTCAATACTTTGGCATTAATTGTGGATGACACACCATCATGCTGAACTAAAGGTTCCACATTGACACTCACACCACCCTCTTCTGTAAGCCATAATTACAATGATCAAAATTATGAGTTATAACAATTTATTTATAGATAATTATAAAAAAAATTACCTTGAGATCTTCGATTTATTGATCAACAAGATGTGTTTGTGAAACACTGTGCCCCCGGCGGCAACAAAGTTCGAAAAAGCTATTGTTAGCATAAAGGTTTCAGTCAAGGTCACAAGGTCATGGACCTCAGTGTCGTTTGAAAGCACTTGATTAGTGAAGTAGGCATACCAAATATAAAGTCTCTATCTCCTATGGTTCAAACGTTATACCGAAAGTTCGAAAAATCTATTTTTAGCATATATGTCACAGTCAAGGTCAAAAGGT
The DNA here is from genome assembly GCA_003671525.1 of Saccostrea glomerata. Taxonomy (NCBI): domain Eukaryota; kingdom Metazoa; phylum Mollusca; class Bivalvia; order Ostreida; family Ostreidae; genus Saccostrea; species Saccostrea glomerata. The sequence continues at coordinate 2,139 of PRKT01001904.1, read as the reverse complement.
CATTGTCCTTGGTGTCAGTTGAAAATGCTTATTTAGTGGAGTATGCATTTTAAATATGAAGTCTCTATCTCAATCTGTTCAAAAGTTATGGCAAAGGTTAAAGTTGATTACAAATAGAATAAAAGTAGGTCAAACTCCAAGGTCAAGAGGTCAAATTTGGTGGTACCCAAAGAAAGGTCATGTCAAAAGTAACACACCTATGAATTATGAAAGCCATAGCCCCAACCACTCAATAGCTATGGGCTAGGTTAAGGTTGTGGGACAAACAAACAAACAAACAAACAGACAGACAGGACAAAAACAATATACCCCCGATCTTTCGATCCGGGGGCATAAAAATGAAGAAAAAACCAGTCATATGATAACAGTTCTTGCACATTTAAGATCTCTGATACCTTTGTATTGATCTGCATCTTCAAATTTCCTCTTTCTGACAGGAAGGCGAATTAGCCTGCCCTCATCATCCCTAGATGGAAAATTGGCATATCCTCTCTTTACTTTTTTCTTTGGAGGCGCCAATTTCTTCACAGCATTTTTCAGCTTTTCTTGGCCACTTTTGATTTGTTTTTCCAGCTTAGTCAATTTGGAAAAGTTTTTAGAATTATTTTCTTCTGCCATGGCATTGAATAGCACTGTTTTGAAAAGAAAAAAAATTTAAGTACAACGTTAAAAAATATCAAAAGCTTTAAATCAATTACATAATAATAAAAAAAAAATTGCTCATTGAGCCTATACCTACTATTTTAATGTGACAATTCTTTGTCAAAAATAAAAAAGTCAATCAACAAAGAAATAATAAATAAATAGTGATGTCATACCATATGCCTGCAGGGACCCCTACCGTCCCACAGCTGAAGTCCATATGCCAGATATAACATGGACATGTTATATGCCTTTCTTAATAAATGTAATCTTAACACACTCTTTATCACATGTAATTTATGAAGCCCCCCC
>PRKT01001903.1:26878-44276 GCA_003671525.1 Saccostrea glomerata | reverse complement strand
AGGTTTAGGTATATGTACTTTAAAGTCATACGGAGTGTTTCCGGGATAAACGTTGTGATTGTCAGAAGATCTGAGAACCAATCTTATGCTCATTTTCTTTTCAAATGATCATCTATTTGTACGATCCGTCTTATTTATACCTCCTGCAGGTCTGACTTCTTGATCCTTAAATTTGGCTGGCCATTGGTGCCATGATACCAGTACTTCAACTACCCCCTTTCTCTTTCGTTCTTTTAAAATTTTATCGATTTTCCAAATGGAATCGTCGTCCTTGTTAACTTTCTGCAGTTCTTGAGAGTAAAAAGTACCGGATATGGATTCGTCTGCAAAATCTTTCAGCTTGTAAACGGGAATGCCTTGACTGCGGAATCTACTGCTGACTTTGAATATTTCTCCTGTCCACTTTTGATCGTATTCTCTTTGAACCAATTGTCGCAAATGTGTTATCCGCACTTTATCGTTAATCTTAAACTTGTATGATTTCTCTTATGAACATTTGGTAGTTGAAGACTTGACGTTCATGAGACTTTGTGTTTTCTTCTCATTTTTAGCTCTGTGTAAATAAGCACTATATCGAACTTCGTCTTCGTTCTTTTCAGTGACGTTTGCAGGTGCAAACCCTCCTAAAGGTCGAGACGGTGTATTGTTTATACTCTCTGTGATAGATGGTAATTCGTTCAGGTATTTGTAAGATTGCTTATGAGCAAATATTCTGTGTAATCTGTTTTCTAAATTCTGTATGCTTCTCTCTGCAAAGTTACTCTTTGTTTCATTTTCCGTAAATATTTGATGTACACTTTCTTTTTTCAAAAATGCAGAAACCCATCTATTTTTAAATTCGCTACCCTTATCGGTTCTCAACACTTTTGGTTTTCTCCCTTTAGCAAATATGACTTTTAAGGCACCTATCACGTTAGTGGCTGTCTTTTGTTTTAAGGGAGCCGTAAATAAAAACCGAGAAAAGATATCTTGTAACACCAGAATATACTGAACTCCATCGTTTTCCTTGGATATGTTTCTGACATCTTGTAAATCTCCATCCCATATCGAGTCAACAGAATCGGTTAAAATGTGTCTTCGAGGGAACTTTCTATGAACCCTCTTTTGTAGAGAATACGATTACAAGTCTGATAGAAATTGTTTTATGGCTTTCAAGCCGATTTTATGTTTCCCTTCTTTTTTTACGACCTGATAAAGTTTATAGGGACCAGCAAATGAGGCTGCCTTTGTAACATCGGTCCAAATGTTTTCCAGGTATGCCTGTTGTTCTTTTCTCAACTTCATGTTCACTTATGAATGTAAAAATCAAAAACTTAGACATTATATAACATTTATTCCACTAAATGATGGTAAATTTGGTAGAACATGATCACACTGTTCCGGGCCTTCCGATGTTCTAGTCGTTCCCAGCCGAGTTGATGGTGGCCACGCTTCCCACCATCAAAGATATGACTTTATTATCAGGTCTGATATAAATAACATATATTGTTTATTATTTTTATCTGCACTGCTGTCAGGTCAGATAAAAAGTTCTACCATGGCAGCTGGTTATTTTCTGGTTGAAGGCTCATCCTTATCAGCATTATCCTAGCTGTTATTCCCTCCGCGGATTGAAACATTTGACGTTGAGGACGTTATGTAAGATGACCATTGCTCGATTCGAGGTAAATAGTGAAGTGAAGGTAAATATAGATAAAGGTGCTTCTTAATACAGGAAAACGGAAATTAATAACGATTTTATAACTGAATATATCTTGAGTGTAAATGTCATATAATTTTCATTTTTACTAAATGTAAATGACGTTAATGTTATTTGTAATTTTGTTTATCACATGTGTGTTACAATTTTGGTTAGTAGATTATGCATACCAAATATGAAGTTAAAATTTTGGTAATTATTCTGGATGGGCAATATCTTATCGTTGGGTCCGCAATTATATGTGTATCACGTAATTTCCGTCCAGCATCCTTGTACGTCCATTAAACGTGAACGTAGAACTGCAGTCTACAACTTTATTGACTTTGTCAGAGAACAAAGTAAATGTTAGCACACAGGAACGTTTAACCTCCCTGATCTTGTTAATTATGTCTTGGATTCAGTATAGATATAACGGTTACTCGGTATGTAGAGCATTTTTGTACAAGCATTGCTAGTGTAATTTTACACATGGCGCCATTTTGACCCACGTGTAGTGAAATGTTGATTGATAATTATTAGTCCCATAGCAATTTGTATTTTATAAAGCATATCAATTTAATGATTAAATAGAACTGATATATTATATAAATCATCACTTATGAGATTGTTTGTTGGAATTTTGTATCATTATCAACTTAGAGTTATTCCCCTTTGTACGATAATGGAAGACAAAAAGTTTAGTTAAAAGTGTCGAGTCCTAATAAATTTCATGGACGAGTTTGGCTGATTAATGTCCATTTTTTCTCGCACCTTGGTTTATTTCTATGGACTGATATAGTTGATGCAAATGTTAAAATACATATAAACACAAATTCTGAAATTGCACAACCTTTGAATATCAGTAGAAAGATCATGTTAATGCTCCAAACTTTCTGTTAATATAGAAACTTCCTAATCTTAATAAAGTACCTTAAATTGTAGTTGCTGTTTTAAAATCTTCTGACAGAAGCATGGACTTTTATAAATTAATAACATCATGATATGATTTATTAAAATGAAAAGTATCTTGATCATAAGTGTAGGATCTTAATCTTTCTAATATCGGAAAATGACATGAAGTTGTAAAAAAAGGACAAATGTTAAAAAAATGGATTGGTGACAGTGAAGTAAAATAATGCAAAATGAAGAAAAATAATAGTGTTGGATAAATGTCAATCGCAACTTCTCGGGCCTTTCCGACTAGCGGAAAACGACCTCGAATGTATATGGTACACGCCATGACAACCCTCCCTTTTCATGATCTTTGAATAAATGCATGGAGACATTTTACCTATGTAATATGGAGTTTAACTTTATTCAATATAATGATATTACCTAAAATTTATTTCCGTTATGACTTCTAACTCCGTCTATCCTATATTTGAATAAACAGGAAATGTATAAATTTTTAAAAATATTTGTTATCAAGTAATACTTTCTATCTATTAATCAGTGATATATTTACGAACTGTAAACGTTTTGACTTCATACCACACATAATTTTGGAGCAATTGTAAAAATAATTTTTTTTTTTTAGACATGTTGACCTTTGACGAAACCTTAAAGATATTATTGTTATGGTAGAACAGTACCTTAATCACTGGTGTGAACGTGAGAAAATAGATTCAGATTTTGTTAATTGTATGGTATGGTTTCGAGAGAACAGGTTCAATGGAAAGACTTCGAAATTGTCGTGACCTCCGTCCAAGTCAACATGCTGACACTGACGCTCACATATATCAGGACATTTATGAAAAACCCCTCCAAGAACACCTGTCAGGGACAAATAAACTGAACATACTTCTGTCTATCCAGCCTCAAAACCAACCGGTGCACCTTAGAGAGATTCTGCACCTCCACTCACTACACGATCAGTTCGAGTCGTTAAGGAAATATCTCATCTCCATTCAAGGACTTTGTGAATTAAACTAAGTTACGATTCATGTTGCTTGTCATGAGTAAGTATTGTTTATTGCGTGTTTTGTCTCCACATTTTCAACTATGACAGATTTTTTTTTTATCAATTATGTAGTGAATTACAACAACTTAAAGGAAGGAAGATATTAGACGCTTTGCGTTTTGTATAGTTTATTGATTTCATTCTTAAATATTAATTTACTCTCGTTTTGTTATATCAGAGTTTCAAAAATAAATCAGTCTGTTATACCGTTTACTCGTGTGCAGTTGTACGTATGATAGTGCACCAAAACTGCATGGTCTGCAATAATATGCAACACGGAAGTGAAACACCCATTGTCTTGGAAGAATGTTTTCTGTAAATACAATACTCTTTCAGAAATTCTTCATCGATATTGGAAATACAAAACAGTCTAGTTGGATCAATGAAACGGACTATTCCTGGGAGGTATTTCTTCAAGACATGGAAGGTAACAGCTATTTTAGTCGGCTTACCTGTCCACTTATGAATGAAATTATTAATTGAAATTATTGAAAACACTTACTAAAATTAATAATATGATCAATAATAATGAACAAAAAATTTCCCCAGACTTACTGCCAGAAGAACCTAATTTCACTATTATCAGATTTATCATATAATCCTTGCCTAGAAATAAAGAAAATAATTTAAAAATAACAATATTTACATACCTGTTATAGCCTTGTGTTTAAAGAGTAGCAGTTGTGCTGTACTTCGTACATCTGGCATTGTAGATTTTCATTTGCCAGACGCAAGAAGGATATGGAGATAACTAACAGTATTCAATCTGAAAGTCCATAAAACAATACAAAACTAGATCTGTCAAAACATGACAACAAAATTCCCCCCCCCCCCCCCCCCCCCATACCCCACCCACTGAGTTTTTCAGAAGTAAGTTTTCCATACGAAAGATATGGACCAGACACGGTTTATGAAATTTTTCTTCCAGTGACCTTGAACTTCCCCAAATGACCTTGGGTCAAGGTCATGACACACCCTTGGGTCATGGGCAATTTTTGTGTGAAATGAGAACCTACCAAGTTTATCCATAAGAAAGATATGGACCGGACACGAATTGTGAAATTTTTCTTCCAGTGACCTTGAACTTCCCCAAATGACCTTGGCTCAAGGTCATGACACACCCTTGGGTCATGGGCAATCTTTGTGTGGAGTAGTAGATTCTAATGTCTGTCCGTAAGAAAGATATGGACCGGACACGATTGCACAGACGGACGGACAAGGTGATTCCTATATACCCCACCCCCCTCATACTTCGTTTGCGGGGGGGGGGGGTATAATAAGAGCAGGGCGAACACGGTCCCCCGAAACATCATAGGTGGGATCAGGTGCCATTGAGGAGTGAGCATCCCCTGCCGACCGGTCACTACCGCCGTGTGCTTCTTGTCATGATCAGGAAATGACGGAAAAATCCGTCGTCGATTCAGTGTGTAAATAATGGACTAAAAATTGGTACGAAAAACGTCAGTCAGCATTTGACTCAATGATAAATTGTATTTGCTGACAAGGCCATTGTATCGACTATAGAATTTAAGAACTGTTCACAATTTTGACACGAAGTTGCATAATGTGGGGTTGGTCTGGCGAAATATAAAGGTCCATCCATGTCTACAGCCATAGACAGCTTCCCCGAGCAGAGTACATGTTCTGACTGGTGATAGTGCTGAAATGTCTGAGTATGAGGATGTACAGGGTTGTGAAAATGTCGTCTGAATTGAGGGTGCAGGTGATGTGGACGTCATATGTTGTGAAGTGGGTGAAGTCTGCATGGATGTCATTTCTTCGGATGGGGCCTGTTGAGTTGAAGATGAGGTGCCTGATGATGATCCAGGAAATGTTGCTTATGGTGTTAAGGGAGTGAACACTGATGTGGAAGTCTTTTCTGCTAGACTTGTATTTCATGGGTCCTAAAATCCTGGTTTAACTACATTTACAAAAACAGGATTTGCAGAAAGTTCTTCGATGGACATTGATGTCACGGATTTTCATTTTTAGATAGATTTGCCTTTCCGAAATACTCTCTTCTTGCCCCCTTATGTCCTCTGTCTGCAAATGTTCCTCGGTCTCTTTAAATCATATTTATAACGAAATATTAGCTATGTTTCTGATATGTAATTTATTTTATGCTTCTTTGAAAGAGTCGCCCGCGTGGCACAGTGGTTAGAGCGTCTGCTTTAGAGTCGCGAAGTAAGGAGTCAATCCTTACGTCGCGGTTTTCAATGCCACTGCTGGACGTGGAGACCGGTTTTTCGGATGATACAGTATAAACCGAGGCCCCGTGTCGCAGTAGGTGATGGCACGAAAAAGATCCCTCACTGCTCAAAGGCCCTGAGTGCCGAGCATAGGACAAAATTTGTAGCCCTCCACCGGCAAGTGGTGGCGTCTCCATATGAGTGAAAAATTCTCGAAAGGGACGTTAAACAACATAAAATCAATCAATCAATCTTTAAAGAGAGAAGTTAATTTTGAGTACTAGTAGTATGTTACAGGATGCGTTACACCAATTCCACAGAAAAAGAGGTTAAAGGATTTACAAATTATACAAACATTGACCGTAATTATAATCACTGACGAATATATTCTTCTTTAAACTAATTTAAAAAAAAATATTTGCATGTATATTCGGTCAAACTCCTTAGCCGACCCATACTTATTATAGCGTTTGATTGAAATTATTTATTGTTAAGTAACCTGTATCAATAAGTAAGCATCGAAGAAGAAAAATTAACGACTTGAAATATAACTCCAAGCATATATACCTTTATTCAGAAGCTTGCGCTTTTTCGAGTGTTTTTGCTTTTCTGTGTTGATATTTTTTTTGCCCTTTAGTGTATATTGTTTTCTTAAATAGCAAGGCAAAATCAACTTGTATATATGTTCTTTTTATTAACATGTGAATACAGTTCAATATTATGTAAATATGAAGAGGAATGTTTATTAAATCCAGGATGTAATAGTAAAATAATATCATCGCGGAGGTTAAGAAAACATTGTAAAGAAACCATATATTTCTCGGAACTCTGCTATGTCAATATCTCCTTCTGCTAGCTTAGGGAGAAGTTCTTTCCTCTCCTCAACCTCCTTTACTTTGGAAAAGTGGAGGAAGTCGTATAGGGTTAATTCATTCTTTAATCCTTTCACACTGCCACATTTGCAGGCTTGGAAAACCTTTCCTACGTATTTCCAAACGTCTTTATCTTGCGATGCCAAATTTAAGTGAACTTTATAAGCGTTCTTGATCTCGTTTCTCTGAAATAAAGGAAAAACAAACGATTATATTTTTAAAAATAAATGTTTACAAATGCAAATATATCACTCATACAACGTTTATGCTAGTCTATCTTATAATGGGAAATATTTTACAATTTTACACATGATTAGTAAAAGAGATCAATTGTGGGTATCCGATGATGTTAACAGTCTTTTTTCAACATACATTTTTTTTACTTACTGTTTTGTTTGTTACGGTTGCCACACTGCCTCTCCACTAGGTGGCGCTTTTTCAGGAATTGTCCTCCGCAATTACCCCAATTTGGAGCTTCCTAAACAGGAGAACTTTCTCTTTTAGGTCACTTTTCCTGGAGATCTCGTGAAGTTCGTTGTGCTTAAATCCAAGACGGAGAATCTGGGCAGTAGATAAATTTCTATACACGTCAACAAGGGCACAATAATCCTTCTCTAAGGTTCCTTCTTGTAGGAGTCGTTGTAAAACTTCTCTTGTGTGATTCCCTCTTATTACAGTATAATTTGTCCAAACCGGGTACCGCCGGTCCCATAAAATTTGATCCAGAGTGCAGGAAAAATACAGGAAAAAATTAACTTTGAAATTTCGTTGATTATTTACAAAATATAAAAAAATTATAGAAGGTAAAGATGTTCGTTGTGCTTAAATCCAAGACGGAGAATCTGGGCAGTAGATAAATTTCTATACACGTCAACAAGGGCACAATAATCCTTCTCTAAGGTTCCTTCTTGTAGGAGTCGTTGTAAAACTTCTCTTGTGTGATTCCCTCTTATTACAGTATAATTTGTCCAAACCGGGTACCGCCGGTCCCATAAAATTTGATCCAGAGTGCAGGAAAAATACAGGAAAAAATTAACTTTGAAATTTCGTTGATTATTTACAAAATATAAAAAAATTATAGAAGGTAAAGAGGTCAAATTTACCCTGTCTATCAAAGAGTATAATAAAGAAAGGAAGTGGCTACGATTTTTACGAAATTTTAATGTCCGATGAGGAATTGTATTCCAAAAAGTAAGACAAGAGTTTTCAAGGCAATTGAACACTCTATTATTTCAGTTTGTTCATTAACATGTTCATGAAAGTAAAAACTATTTCAATATGACTGTACCTCGATCTATATTGAGAAATTCAATGTATTATAAGCTGAAAAGTTGTACACATTTGACTTTTATTTATACCTCCCCCCCCCCAAAAAAAGAAAATCCTGTTCATTTTCACACAAATGCATAAAAAATAAATGTAAAATACATGTAGCATATCTTGTATGGATTAAAATGCAACCAAAAAAAATTACGGTGTCTTTGAATAAAAATTTCATGCTAAATTGACATAAAAGAAGATACTCACCTTCAATTAGCTATTTTCAAACTGTTTTCACCTGGGTATTGATTTAATCTTATTTTATTTTCTTCTTTATATTAACGTTGGTATTCTATTATGGCAGAGATATACAATTTATGACTCGCTTATACTGTACTCTCTAACTGTTAGGAATAATTTATATTTCACGAGAAAGGGACGCCATACATTTTTCAGTAAAAATACATAACACGGCGTTAGTCGTTCAATTTCTGTAAAATTTCACGTTTTGTGAATAGTGCACAAATCAGAAAATTAAGTATATGGAATACTTTAATGGGAAATAAAGACAAACGAAGTGTGGTTATTTGTTTTAGAAATTATATTGAAAAATAATAACGCCATTGTGTCCTCTTTGTTACCCAAGCAGTGTTTGTCGTGTTATTTTAAACTTATTTGAAGACCGTATGAATTAGGTTAAATAAAATACATCCACAAGATACTGATGTACAAGTAATAGTTACTGGCATAATGCGCCGTTACTTTATTCTTTAGTGTTTATAGAAAGTTGCACGGAATACCCGATTTCGCGGATTCAACGATACCCTAATATCGAGTATTATACGCGATTTCACGGATAATACCCGATTTCGAGTATTCTCTCCGACCTGTTGAATACATTCTCCAACTCCTTAGGTAAATTTTCTAAAGTTTGAAATATTTTTGAAGACAGAATACTAACTGCTGAACCAATATCTATCAAGAATCTAGCAATGACACCATTGATTTTCACTTCGGCAAAGAGACATGATTCTGTAATGCTATTCAATTGTATAGTAGGCCTAGAATTATCTAGAAATTGGGTCTGGGTTGAACTTTCGGCCCCAAGAACAACCCCGTCTAATTTAACAAATTGTTTTTATTTTCTGAATTTTGTTTTCTTGTATTTTCTGGGCAATCGAAGGAAAAGTGACCTTTATTCCTACAATTGAAGCATTCAATTTCACGAGGATTTCCATAAGAACCTGAACCTCTGCCACGAAAAATTCCGCGCCCCCTCCCTCTTACTGAAAATTGTCTATAATTGGAAGCGCTTGCTGTGGGCTGATCTTTAGAAATTCTCATGTTTTCAACCATAAATTGACTCTAAATTTGAAATTTTCTCCAAACACCCTTGCATCGTTTGAACTAATTTATTAATATCTTGTTCATTGTTGTTTGGCACATTTTTTTCTTTTGTTTTAGAAGAAACTTATCTAACACCTGTTTGTTCATATTCGTTTGTTTCTTTTGGTTTTAGCAAAGGAACTTGGGAACCCTCAAAAGCTTCATATTCTGTAGCAAGAGCAAAAGCTGTGTCCAAAGTTTAAGGATGATTTAAAGAAACATGTTTTCTTAAATCCAAAGATCTCAGGCCATTTGTAAATTGCTCAATAACATTTATCTCCCTAAATTGATGGGGTACTTCAGGGTAAGCGAGACTACTCAGTCTCCTTAAAGCATAGCCAAAATCAGAGGGAGTTTCGTGTTTTAGCCTACGCCTATTTCTGAATTCTGATCGATATGAAAACTCCCTTTCAACTGGAGAAAATCTACTTGACAGGATAGATTTTAATGTTTCAAAATTGTTCAACTCATTGTAGGTCAAATCCCCTAACATTTTTTGTGCAGAACCCCGTAAACACATAACCAATTGCTGGGCTTTTTCATGGGGGGACAAATTATTCCATGAGGACACATGTTCAACTTGAACAATGAAATCTTGCCAATCAACACCTTTTCCATCAAATTTATCAGGTTCTTTTTCAGGTCTTGTCATTAATGATGATCTACGAACCGGCACTTCGGGTGCTTGATCAAGTGAACCACTTCGCAAGTGAATTAAGGCTACATATGGAGGTTTATATGCAAAGTATCTAATTAAATTCCATAATTGCTCTGTCTTCTGCACAGAAAATGTTAAGTCTTGTTTTCTAATACAGTCTTGGTACCCACGACATGCAATAGCCAGTACACATTATGACGTCATAGACCTCTACTACACAAGTTTATAAGAAACATCAACAAAATCGCTTCGGCGCAAGGGCATACCTTACTTTGTTTAAGAGAAACAAGGTATAAAAAGACACAAGATATTCAAAGGATTTAAGATATTGCTGCACAAATGTCGGCACTGCAATTGTTTAGTTACTATTCGTGCAGTTTTAAGTTTAAACAGGGTAAAAATTCACAGTCCAGTGTACGTTTCCTAAAATTTTAATCGATTGAGAAAGTGCATAGGATTTGTGCAGAAATTTTATTATTTTTAAGAACATTCTCCTTAATATTATACATTGATTATTTTAAATTAGATAGGATATGCCCTTGCGCCGACGCGATTTTGTTGATGTTATTCATTACCTTGAATGGGAGAGAACAATGACGTCATAATATGACGTCATAATGTGCACTTGCATTTATAAACTGTGGGTACTAAGTCTAAGTATGTATAAGAAAATCTATTTGAACTTTCTCTCTACACAAAATATACGATTTATGAATTTTTATTAGCTCATTTGCATAGAAATATCCAATTTTAGCCTTAACTCACTTGCGTTACTCTAAAATCACTAGAAGACCTTGATTGAGAAAGGGGGGTACTAGTGGAATTGTAAGTCAAGTGAGAAGGATCAAAAAGGGAGCTATTTATTGTAGAACAGCTAGGTACGTTTGAGTAATGATTACTCGCGTTACCTGTATGAATGAAGGGCTGATTTGATGTAACACTTGTAGTGTAGATTGGTACACTTAAAAGGGGCTCATTTCCAAGCAAATAATCTGAGACTGTCGTAGAAATATTTTTATTTCTGCGTGTAGGTTCTTGAGAAGGTGAAGTGAAAACGCTGTCATTAATTGTATCGTCATGTTGACGTCGCATATTCATTCTATCTAACAAGCGTTTGCATGGGGAAGGTGGGGGAATTGTGACCCTCTGTGTCTGAAAGCATGTTATTGTCACGCATGAAAAGAACCCTCTCAGGTGTTTGACTTAAATCGTAACCACCACTCGCGCCCTCTCTCGTGCGTGGCTGACTAGTGACCATGGGTTCACTCCGAGTTACCCGTGATTTTTGTTTTGTCTTACTTGGTAACATTGTTGTTAACAAAAATACTGACAAATTTTACTTACAAATTTAAACACAGTTTTAATTTTTCAATTAACAATAACCCAGGTTCGTCCCTGGAAGGTTAAATACCAGTCAAAAATAATAGAAAAAAAAACGTCAAATCCAAGGACCGTCACGGCACCAATGTAACCGGAATTCGCTACATGGTATCAAGTAATTTAGGAAATTCCACGATACCAGTGTAGCGAAAATGACCTTATGAAAATACCTCTTTAAAATCACACACTTTCTTTATTAATAATAGTACTTCGCGTTTTATTCCAATTTCTTACTAACCAATAAACCTCTTGATTTTCAAATAGTCACAAAAATGACTTACTAACCCAGGAATTTTAATAACAAGAGTTTGCAAATTATCAAATATTTATTATGACCACAAATATATTTTATTAACAGCACAAAAATATTTACATTAATATACATGTATTAACAACGAAAACTGATGTACTAACGACCTTATACTTATGAGCCTCAATAAAAATAGTGCCTACCTAACAAATGTACAAAGTCCAGAGCCCGTCCTACCCAACGCTAAGTCCGAATGAAAGTGACCCACCCCTGCACGAAAAATCTACTATGCCTAACTTAACCGGTTTACCAAAAATAGAAATAGGGAACTGGAAAATGGACGTAAAAATAAGGAAAACAAAAAGGATAATGATGAACGAGACAGAGACAGGGACCGGGATCCATCCCTCTAATCAAAAAGTGAGCTGGTACGAACCTTTGAGAAGGTTTCAGACCAACTGAAGTATAAGTAAAATAGTGGACTTTAAATACACCGCGATACGGAGGTGTGTCTCTCTTATCCAATCAACAACTGAATTCTATGTATAACTCAGACAAGGACATTTCCCGAATCATACTGTAAATCTAGAGAGTTTCCGAATGTGAAATGAAGATTTTAACCAATCAGAAAATTTGTTGCTGTTAACTTCTTACTGAATCGACAATGTGTTTGACACAGAAGCGGGAGCAACAGATCATGATAAATATTGATAAAAATCAGTACTTAAACTTTGCTATCGATTATTAATGCAAATATTATTAAAAGTTATAATGACTATAATATTAAAAAATCCAATCCTATCACAGTTGTCTATGGAATAGAATGTAATCTGTGTGGACTTGTTTATGTCGGTTAAACCAAGGGATTGCTTAACAAACGAATATCAGGTCATCGCTTTCAAATAAACCAATGTGGTCAGCAGCTATTCAGTTCAGTTCAGTTATGAAGTTCCCTCCTATGTATAAGGAGCACCAGAGAAGGTAGTTTCATGTGGCGTCGGTAGTCTAGTGGTTAAGGTGCCGGACTCCAAACCGAAAGGTTGTGAGTTCGAATCCTGGCCGCGGCACGTTGACGTTGTGTCCTTGGGAAAGGCACTTTACACGAATTTCCTCACTCCACCCAAGTGTAAAAAGGGTACCTGGCTATAGACAGTGAAAGATATTGTCAGAATGTTAGTGTTCTACCGCTGGTTACGGCAGCTTGCACTGAGAAAGATTCTGGATTGTTAAGGTCTGCTTGGGTAATAATGATTGTAAAGCGCTTTGAGTAGCATTAATGCTATAAAGGCGCTATATAAATCCAATCATTATTATAAAAGGCATAAAAATTAAAAATAATTAAAGAAAAAAGTGATGAAAAGACAGTTAGTAAAATCTATTCTACATGGTAGAAATAGTTATTATACAAAAAAAATTATTTACCTGATCTTTATGTTTAGTCTGTGAAAGTTAGAATGTTCTCTTCAGATATATGTACCACTGAAGGACTACAACAGAAACAAGAGAAGCAGACTAGGAGGCAACTTACAAGACAGACTGACTCAGATGATAGCTCATCATCAAATGAGGATAAGCTGTCCAGAGTAAGAACACGAGTAATAGAGGTCGGACTAGGCCTGATACTTCAAGTATCCACCTTGTAAACGATAGTAATAAATCTTTCGGTACTGAGGTCAGAGTTAATTCTGACAACGTAAGTCGCGCTTATCAGAATTCAACATACTCTCGATGGCTCGAACTCCGATCTCTCGAAGTTCTCGATCTCTCGAAGTGAACCTCCGGTCCCGTTTTTTTCCTCTTTATAACTAAGCAAATTTACTTCTGATCTCTCGAACTTCTATCTCTCGAAGTTCTCTATCTCTCGAACCAAATCATGGGTCCCGTTACACATATTTCATTGAATTTTACTCTCTATCTCTCGAAGTTTTGATTGCGTGTGTATACAAGCCAATCAAGCGTAAAATTGATGCAGTCTGATCTTACCTGGAAAACAGTGAACGCCTGGGGCTTGGCATTGAGGTGTTAATTGGGTGTTTAAATAGATGACAATTCACAAGTGGGTAGTCCGTGTGTTGATATAATTAATTCATTATTACTGGTAAATTATAATAAACTGTTTTTAAATTCACAACTTATTTTGACTTGAAAACGAGACGAATATTTTTCAGAAAATAATTTATAGTCAAATCGATAAGTTCCCATAGGGTATGAACCTTTATTAGAGTCGACATAATGCAAGTATGGCAAATATTGCACAAGAAATTCCTTTCTGATGTACTAAGTACCGATTTAGAAAAATCTTGTGAAAATTGGTGAACAGGTGAAGGACCCGACCAAACCGCGGAATAGTCAAACCGACAATTGCTATTCGGATTTCATGTTATCATTAAATAAGAACAAACAAGTATTGAAACTTCAGGAATTCGTTTTATTTAGTCGAAGTACGATCATTGTTGCTGATATCAAGTAAATATTACCTGTAAAATACGATAGAAAACGTGTAATGACTTTATTTACATATACTTCCGGTATCTATAAAAGTAGAACTTCTATGATCGGAACTGAAAATTCCGGATTCTAATTACTTTCTATCTTCTCGAACCCTTCGATCTCTCGAACTTTTCTTGCGGTCCCTTAAACTTCGAGAGATCGAGAGTCACCTGTAGTTTGGACCAAATTCGACTGAAAAGACAGAAAAAGAGGCTCCCATTCTGTCTGTACCACACATAGATTTACCACCTTCATCCCCATCTTTGTTACAAAATGGTGATGTTGGGAATGTAAGTCCCATAGTTTCGCCGCACAGATCGCCGAGGAGATCCACTAGAATTAAGAATGCTCCTAGACCATCAATAAGTCTTTTTCATTGTTTTAAAACTCTTTTAAACAAACATCTGAAAATTGTAAAAGAGGGTGCACTGAACATTTGAAAGAATGAAAATCGTGAGAGATTTCACTTGATAAAATAGAATAAACTCTCTGCTCTCAAGAAACTTCTATAGGTCACAAAACAAGATAAAGAGTCTAAAATACTTTTTTTATCACATTCTTTCTCTGAGATATCAGAAACATTTTAAAAGTGCTATTTACATAAGTTCCTACCTTGCCATCTGACACTTCTCCGATCCCAGCAGTTAAAAAATTATTTTCAGTATAAAATTCTAAACTTAAAAAATGTTTTCCCCTTTTTGAGGTAGCATCTCTGTGCATTGTATTATTTTTCACTGTATTAAAGCTCTTCTTTCTCATGATTTCTTGAACCATTTCACTTGATAACACTGCTGTTGTACTTTTACTTGATAAATTCTTTTTACATTAATGTCAAAAATATTTAAAATAATTGGATTCAAATGCCAAATTCAAATTAATGCGCGTTGGTGAATATAGAAAAAAGGAAATTAGAAGATTTCTTTCCAGCAGATCTACAGGAAGACGGGTCGTGAGGTAAACCTGGTCAATGGGTTGACATGTTCAATATTCATTTATTATACCCCCCGCAAACGAAGTTTGGGGGGGGGGGGGGGGGGGGGGGGGGAGGGTTATATAGGAATCACCTTGTCAGTCTGTCTGGCTGTGCAATCGTGTTCGGTCCATATCTTTCTTACAGAGGGACATTACAATCTACTACTCCACACTAAGATTGCTCATGACCTAGGGGTGTGTCATGACCTTGACCCAAGGTCATTCGGGGAAGTTCAAGGTCACTGGAAGAAAAAATTAATAATTCGTGTCCGGTCCATATCTTTCTTATGGATAAACTTGGTAGGTTTTCATTTTACACAAAGATTGCCCATGACCCAAGGATGTATCATGACCTTGACCCAAGGTCTTTTGGGAAAGTTCAAGGTCACTGGAAGAAAGTTTCTTTAATCATGTTTAATACATATCTTTTAAAGATAAACTTGTTGGTTCTCATTTCACACAAAGATTGCCCATGACCCAAGGATGTCAAATGACCTTGACCCAAGGTCATTTGGGAAAGTTCAAGGTCACTGGAAGAAAAATTTCATAATTCGTGTCCGGTCCATATCTTTCTTCTGGATAAACTTGGTAAGTTCTCATTTCACAGAAAGATTGCCTATGACCAAAGGGTGTGTCATGACCTTGACTCAAGGTCTTTTAGAGAAGTTTAAGGTCACTGGTAGAAAAATTTCATAATTCGTGTCCGGTTCATATCTTTCTTATGGATAAACTTCTCATAGATTCTCATTTCACACAAAGATTGCCCATGACCCAAGGGTGTGTCATGACCTTGACCCAAGGTCATTTTGGGAAGATCTAGGTCACTGGAATAAAAAGTTCAAAATCAAATCTGGTCCATATCTTTCTTATGGATAAACTTGGTATGTTCTCTTTTCACTGAAAGATTGCCCATGACCCAAGGGTGTGTCATGACCTTGACCCAAGGTTATTTGGAGAAGTTCAAGCTCACTGGAATAAAAATTTCATAATTTGTTTTTGATACATCTTTATTATGGAAAAACTTGCTTCTGAAAAACCCAGTGAGAGGTATTTTGTCCCGTTTTGACAGTTCTAGTTCTTTTATAAATGCAATACTAAAAAAAGGAAACATTTAATTGCTTTCATGTATCAAGATCTTGTGAATTTATTTATTTATAGTGTCTTCTTGATTCTGTGAAAATTTCATTTATTTTTAAATACGAGAAATTATGAGAAAAATCATTGTGTATAGACGGATGGAAAATAAAAGTGTCATTCTCAATGCAATGTAGGGTTAAAAAAACTGTCTAACGACTCTTCATTTTTCTTTGTTTTGTATGCTGCGAACTTCTTTTTGGCTTTGTTAAGTGCTGTGGTGTCTGCACAGTGAATCTTATCAATGATTTGAATCAATAGAA
Source organism: Saccostrea glomerata (assembly GCA_003671525.1). Classification (NCBI taxonomy): domain Eukaryota; kingdom Metazoa; phylum Mollusca; class Bivalvia; order Ostreida; family Ostreidae; genus Saccostrea; species Saccostrea glomerata. The sequence continues at coordinate 27,784 of PRKT01001903.1, read as the reverse complement.
GTGGTATAGTTACGTGGGTAGGATGGGGTAAAATCCCCAAATAATACAGCCCCACCTTTGCAAGAATGACCTCCTCTGCCCCAAAGCACTTACACACGACACCATCTTTGTCCATTACCATCGTGGATGTTCTGTCTCCTATTGTGTTATGCAAACCCACAAACCACTGGATGTTCTGTGTGCCTTCGATGCATCAGTCAAAAGTTCTGAACTCTAGAATGTGATTATGAATAAATATGAATAAATCATTTTGAAATTTTTGTTATATTGAGTAACAGTTAACGTAATTATAAAATATTTTCACAAATCCAAACAAGAGGCCCACAGGCCTAGTAGGTCACCTGAGTATTGTGCAACAACTTTCAAACAATTAAATTCGGTTCGTGTTTTAAACCAGAGGAAATAAAATTCGCAATTCACAATTTTGATTGATTGAATATTGTTTAACGCCGAGTCGGCAATTTTTCAGCCATGTTTCGGCGGACCATTAGTTTAAGGGGGCTCTCTACAACGTCACAACATGGCGTACTTCCGTAAAAACGCCATTTTGATCCTAAATGATCAGATTTAAATTCACTTAACACCGATAAATCACTGAGTATAACAAAACATGCGATACTGCGGATGGAATGTACATTATATCACACCAATTATTACAGTGTATTGCCCATTACGTATTCTTTCTTTAAAAATGAATTGTTTGTCAATTTATTCAATCTCTACTTATTCAATTATTAAATAATACATTTACAAACTTTTTAGAATAAGATTTTTAGCTGAGAAAAAAATTATATAAAACATGGCTTGTCCATATGCTAATTCATCATTACGTGTCAAAACGCCATACGCTCAGAAATTTCTTTTTTCTTCAATAAGCATATATGCTTTCCAGCAAAATATACCCCC
>PRKT01001903.1:0-26500 GCA_003671525.1 Saccostrea glomerata | reverse complement strand
TAGTTCAGTAGGCAGAAATACATATTTTGATGCTAAGTTTGGTTCTCTATGTCTTCTGGTTTGGAGCTGGGGTGGTTGGGTAGATTCCTTAACTATGCATAAAAATGAATGGGCAACTTTTTTTATGGTTGTCCTATCAAGTACAAATTTGGTATGATAGTTCAGTAGGCAGAAATACATATTTTGATGCTAAGTTTGGTTCTCTATGTCCCCTGGTTTGGAGCTGGGGTGGTGGGGGTAGATTCCTTAACTTTATATACAAAAGCATTGGCAAAGAGAGATAACTGCTGAAGATGTTCTTATTGTAAAACTGAATGCTGCTATGAGTCCCTTGGGATGAACTAGCTTTCCTCCTGAAGAAAATCCTGAGCACTATCTTTATCTGTCAAATTGAGATGAATTACCACCTCTGTCTGCAAATGAAGTTTGTTTTGAAGTTAAGTCAATTTGGAATGCTATGAACACTCTGAAATGTGGATTTAAATATTATAATTTTTTATAATTTATATTTGTTAAATAGTTATGATTTCATTGAATTCTAATAACAAGAAATAGATTAAAGAAGATTTTTTGAACCATTTGTAGATTTACTTTTTTCACTTTATGTTAATTCAAGCATATTATTAATTTTTAGAATAGCTGTATAAAAACCCCATTCTATCATTAATACTGAAAAAGTTCTTATTGTACTTTAGAAGAAAATGATGAGAGAGGTACAATTAATCCCTTGGGATTAATTATCTAGCCAGCTGCAGAAAATTTAGTAGGCTTTTCTTTATTCTGTCATTTTAAGATTAATGAAAACCTTTGTCTGCAACTGCTGTTTGTTTGAAGTTAAGGTCAAGCCTTCAGGATATTTGCATTCATTCAAGGCTGGCATTTTATATAACACAAATTCGTCATAATTGTTTAAATATACATTAAGTTGTTCTTTACTGCCTAATGTAAGTACAAGGATATTATTTCAGGTTTTTGAATATTCAGGAATTATCTTGAAATTTTAAGAATACAGTTGCTGTTGCTTATTCTTCATACATTTTTTAATCATTCCGTAAGCTGCACCCTATTAATTCTATCCCATGGCGGGGCCCTTACTGACTGGTCAGTTTTCTAGTTGACTTGAAAGTGGAAACGCAATGATTTTCGCTTAAACTCATTGAAAAACAATACATGTACAATACGAACTTTTTTCAATGTCCTTGCATGACGTTTGTTTAATACTTGTGCAAGTAGAGTTTATTTGAAGTTTATAAAAAAAAAAAACAGTATAAAAAACAGTAAAACAAGCAATTCAGCTGCATCACTATTCTGGATATTCTGATCAAATTTTATACACATACAAATTTTCATGTCGCTTTACTGATATATCCTCGGCGGGGCATTCATGTCGTATGGACATATTTCTAGTTATTTTTCTAAAAGGTTTTAAGTTCAGGGCGTTTAAGGAATCTCGAGTCTGTGACGTCATGTTATTAGCAATGTAACTATGACGTCAAAACATATCGACATGCAATGTCAAAATCATACTTGAATTCTATCAAAATAAAGACCACAATAATTCTTCGAAATGTCAATGAAAATACTTTTTGAAGATAATTTAATTGTTTTAGGACAAGATGCATTGCTAGTCATAGAATGTGTTAAACCGTATGCATTAAGCTTTTTCAGTGTTTTGTTTTTTTTATTAATATCGAAATATCTCGAAAAATTAAATTAAATTGACTATGATTGTTTTGGTATAATAAAACAGTTATGGAATGGGTGTCTGTGAGGTCATATTGGCACAAATAAAACTGTTCAATCGCACAAGACGGGGAGAGGCTCCCAAAATGAAGGTTGTAGACTTTGAATAAATAATAGAAATACAGTGCAAATCAGGAAGATGTTATACAGGGCTCTCGATCAAATTAGAAAAACCTTGGTGAAGAATGGAAAATGTGGACATTGTTGGAAAAAAAGGGCCGAACTTTTCCTGACCAGTAATTCTAACAACAAAGATGACTAGTGGAATTATCCTTTTTTTGAGGACGAGACAAGATGTTGGTGTGACACTGTCCAACACATGCATCTTTGCCAGAACAAACTATAACTCAAACAATCATGTCCGAGGATGCGATTTTCCTTAGAGATTTCTCCATCAAATGTGGCGCAGAACTCCGTAGATCAACAACAAAAAAGGAAGCATCCCTAACAAAAAAGAACTACATTTAGTTTAATATGGTTAAGTTTAGTTTACTACAGTTAACTATAGTAAATCAAAGTGTCAAAATTTTAGCTAAAGATTTTCAAAGTGTCTTGTTTGTGCCAAAGTTTATCAAAGTGTCAAAATTTACGATAAAGTTTTTTGCCAACGTTTGCTGCATATACAACTGTTAGGATTTACATTACATAATGATATGTACAATAAATGAGATGTGATGACGTCATAATGATATTTGCATAATTAATGAGATTTTAGGGTGACGTCAATCTTGTCTAATGCATATTAATGAGATGTGACGTCACACATGATAAAGGGGACTTCCCCTGGAAATCCCGGGAAAAACCCCATTCGGTAAATTCACAAATTCTGTATTTAATTTTAAAAAATGAATTGTTGATAATTTGTTTCAAAATGATTGATGTTCTTAGATGAGAGAACATTTACATATCATACTGTTAGAAAAAGAAAAAGAAACACAACTAAAAAGGTAAAAAATTAAGATTCTTCTTTATTTGATTTAGACAATATTTATTGTGGCAAACTGTCTATAAATACCCTCTAAATGCAAAATCAAGGTGACAAATACAATGAACCGATTACTTAATACATCAATAATACATCACGGGTAGACAAACACCCTCTCACGCACACCCTTTCGCTCAACCTCCCTCACACACACACCCTTACACACACGAGCACAACTGACTCGCACGGATCCAGATCAGAAATAACACAACAAATAATTGTAAAAATAACATTTGACAAAAAGAAAATGTATCAAAGTATCTTCTTTATTGAAGATGAAGAGGTACGTACCCGGAAAAAAGAAAAAAAAATCCAACATAATTATCCACTAATCGGAACTGAACAATACCGGTATGTTGTAGAAAAAATCCGTAGAAGACGATGTTCACTGTAAACAATTTGAATGAAAAGAAAGCCATCATTTATATCCATGAATGAAAAACTAATAACACGAAGAGATATTTCTATTGATAGACACATACAGTGTCCTGGCAGTGTAATATGCTACCTTTTATGTGTGTTTCACATAAACACGTCAAGTAATCGATTAATTAGCGATACAGAACAGGAAAAGAAAGTGTCATATATGATTATTTTTTTTTTGTTATACAAGTACCCTCAGTAAGGGGAATGCAGGGTGAACTGCACTCCCTCTAGATCCTCGTGTACTTTGGCGAGTCTTTTTTTTCAGTTTTGTATGTCTTTTTCTTTCTGGATTTTTTTTTCAATGAGGTCCTCCTCATAATTAAGTAATATTTGTCTGAAAAAAAGATAAATATGCTGATAAAATTCAACTCCTAGTATTGTATGTGAAAGATTATATCAACAATTCGAACGTCAAAATGCACACCTGTGGTCGGGCGACGCCGAACTTCTCATCCGAGTTGTCGTCAGATATTACGATTGCATCTCCGGCGTCATTTGAGGCCTCGTAGACTGACTGCAACTCGATGTCATCCAACCATCCGATTGATTTTTTATCCTCTCTTAAGAAATGAAATATAAACAGAACATACAGAATCCAGTTATTGTCAACAAAAAATTATTCTTTTTTATACTTGTATCTACCCACGGGTGGCTCCTCATTCGAAAAGAGTTTTCTCCTCACAGATGGTTTATTGGGGTCAATGTGTTGTATTTCCCGCAGAGAGACCTATCTATGTCCTTCATCAAGTTATCAAATTGACTTTCCATAAGAAGGGGGGAGTTCAATAATGGTTCAACATGTACGTCTGCGGTTACAACTTGTCTAAATGGTTCTTGAAATTCATCCTCACTGTCTGAGCTGATGCAGTGTATTTTGATGGACATAAGCTTTTAATGAAAAATATAATCATCTAACCATAGCTCCCCAAATTAAGCAAATTGAATTTAAATACAATAACATCATAAACTTATCTAAAATATGTTAATATCATAGGAAAATCCAAACATTGAGAACTTTTGTTTATTGTCCCCCGCGAAAGCGAGGGGACATTAAATCTCATTCGTCTGTCCGTCCGTCCGTCTGTCCGTCCGTCACAAAAAACTTTAACCTTGCCCATAACTTTTGATTTAGTGGAGCTATGATTTTCATATTTCATATTTGTATTCCTTGTGATAAGACCTTGCTTTGGGTACCACTAAATTTGACCTTTTGACCTTGGAGTTTGACCAACTTTTACTCAAAAATTCCAAACTTTTACTTTAACCATAATTTTTAAATGGTAGGTACTAGGACTTTCATATTTCAAATATTTATTCTTTGGGACAAGACCTTTCATTGGATACCAACAACATTGACCTTTTTACCTTGACCTTGGAAATTTACGTACTTATGAAAAAAACTATAACCTTGACCATAATTTTTGAACAGTAAGGGCTATGGCTTTTATACTTCACATATGTTATTCTTGTAAAAAGACCTTTCATTGGATACCAAGAACTTTGACCTTTTGACCTTGACCTTGGAGTTTAAACTACTTTTTAAAAAGTTTAACCTTGGTCACAACTTTTGAACTGTAGAAACTAGGACTATCATATTTTAAATATTTATATTGTTTGTGGCAAGACCTTACATGTGATACCGATAACTTTGACCTTTCCCTAAAAATAATATTTCGCCCACAAAGACACCGAAATTCCTTGAATTTGCTTGTGTATTTAAGGAATGACTCTAATTCTTGGCCATATTATCGAGTATAATCTGGTTTGGGTCAGTTTACGCTTTATAATCTGGTTTGGGTCAGTTTACGCTTTATAATCCGCGTAAACTGACCCAAACCAGATTATACTCGATAATATAATAAAAATTGATAAATGAACAACAAAAATGACCAAGGTATAGAGGATGACAATAATGCACACCTCTTACTCTTCAGTATAAACATTGTTGTGCATTCGTTCACTCAAACTAGTACTATCTCGCTTAATACAACTTTAACTGCCATCAGGCCTCTCAAACCTCTCGTCCCTTGAAAAATACAATCTCTCTCGATCACTCTCATGATCTTAAGCCCCGTGAGAATCCGGGTTAGAATAGGTCCTAAGCACCCCCTTGCATGTCGTAAAAGGCGACTAAAGGGGGCGGTCCTTCGGATGAGATCGTATAAACCGAGGCCCCGTGTCACAGCAGGTGTGGCACGATAAAGATCCCTCCCTGCTCAAAGGCTGTAAGTGCCGAGCATAGGTCAAAATTTGCAGCCCTTCACCGGCAATGATGACATCAGTGAGATAATCTGGAGAGGGACGTTAAACAGTATACAATCAATAATTCCTCTTCAGAATATCAAACTTCAACCTCCTATTCTCCTTCTCAACCTCATCTCATCTCTTTCTCCCTCTGAATCTCACTACAGCTTCATCATCCCTTCCATCTGTATCATCCACACGTCTACTTCTTGTCCGACTGACTTTCTTCCCTTTCATCATTGCCTGAAAGTAGAGATGATGTAGTCTTTTGTTTCTTGCATTAGTGGAGGGATAGAGCGGTTAGACAGGATGCATGAGATGGCGAGAAAGAGGTTGTGTAAATGGTACGGTACAAGGACACACAGACGGTGGAGATGTGGATACAACAGGCTCAGGTGGATACGACGAAGTAGCAGACTGCACAGGTGGTTCAGATGGAGGTGACGTCACAGCTGGCAGAGTACCTGGGTCTCGAAGGGAAGAGACAAAAGAAATACGCACGCTAACTTTCGATTCCCGCCTACATTTTGGAACCATTTAATTCAATATAAATAGCAATTTGGTCATAAAATCTTTGTTTAATACAAAGAACAGTTCAATGATAATTGATTAATTGTCTTAATACCAGCGCTACACGGTAAATTATCCATAATTCCATGAAAAAGGGGGTTAGACGATATTTTCCCTTCAAATCGGAGTTTCAAGCATCACCATATTTTGAAATAGTCTTGGAAATGATTAAAAGTTCTTTATATCTTTTCTTATGTTTTAGGCAAATAAATAAAACATAAATATATCAATAAAATATATTATTTCAGTTGTAAATCGCATTGCAATTGGTAGAAGATAAGCATTTTTATCGTTTTTTGTCAATAAACATATGTTCCCCCCGTGTCACATAAAAAGCATTGGTATGAATTTGTAAAATAACATTCCATATTACCTGTAAAAAGGAATTTTTGTGACACGGGGGGGGGGGTGTTTTAAAAATATTTTCCGTTGTTTTCTATAGTGAAAAACACAAGTTTTACCAAAATTTTAAAGTTATCTCTCTTTGTTTTCCAAAAAAAGTAATGCTTTATGAAATCCATATAATTATCTATAAAAAATATTAAAAAATTCATCGAAAATGTTAATTTTTGAAAATTGACTTGAAGGTAGGCGGGAGAACAATACTATCGTTCGCAGTTCTTTAAACTCCCTGGATCAATATAGCCTTTTCTGGAAGGATGGTAGGCTGACATTTAATTGAAAAATTCTCGAGTGCAGCGCCTTGTAATCTGTGGATGGATCTCAGATGGAACTTGATGTCCGTGCGTCTCTTACAGAAGAGGAACACCCTGGAATGGAACAGCTGTGCGTGCAGGTGGTGTTCTTGTGCTTGGCGTCCCAATGGCGTGCATACGACTTTCTAGTAGAAAAGATGGAGGATTGGAAGCATGTCTATAGGTTTATCAGCTGATCGACAGGCCAGCTTCGTCAGAATTTCTCGTAGTCGTTTTTCGCTGTACATTTTGAGTTGTCAAGCAGGTCATCAAACTGCAGGAGGTCGTCATCTCAAATTACAATTTCCAATACATCAGTGTCCATTACTGTAAGATTAATAACTTGCAAATAAATTGCCATAAATAGTTACAAGTTTCAGTATTACTGTACCAATGTGACATATTCAAAATACTAGACAGTTTCAAAGGAATCAGTATACCATACAATTATATATGTCACAATGACATTATTAACCTTGATCTTAAGGACACACTTTAATAATTTTGTGTTTATGACATTAATAAAAGTTCCTGTCATACTATTCGGTATACAATAACCGACCATAGTGTTATAATAAACATTCCATAGATCTATCCTATAATCTAGTGCATGTCTCCAATAACCTTTCACTAAAAATATATATCTGAAAGCTTATGAGTACAATTTCAATAACTTTCCAGAATTCTATTTATACATATGATGTGCGTGTGTCTGCTCATGTCAAACAACGAGGTTTCATATCACAAATTATATATGGTATAACCAGTATTGTCATGATTTACTTTGGTTTCAATAATTATGTTTGTTTCTGAATTGTATAACTATTCACGTGTTCATATAGTACTGTCTGAAACTGCAAAGATTTTGCTTTGTATGCTTTGCTGCTTTTTGTACTGAATGTTTGGCAAAATTTTGATTATCTTCATTATTACACTGAGAAATAAAAGATTATATATAAGATAATATACGATGTTGCTTTACTAATATATCCTCGGCGGGGGATTCATGTCCTATGGACATATTTCTAGTCTGAAAGACTGTAGGCAATCTAGATACATTTACTTTGTACGATATGGAGAAAATTCCCATATTCATGACTACTTTTCTTAATTTTTTATTAGAAAAAAAAACAGCTTGAAGTATATTTTTCTTGGTTACCTTCAAATAATCTTATTTGACCTAGCTAGAAATACGTTAAAACTTAGTACTTGCTTGTCTTGTCACAGCCGAGCATACCATATCTATATACAGACAACCGGATGTGTTACTTAATCTCAAATATATCATCTTGTACAAAACACCTGCCAGTTTGTTCTTGTTACTGATGAGCTGACAAGTTTTGGACAGGACTGTCCTCCATCCTAAAGCGGCTCTTTTTTCACAAGACTGCTGGAAACACGTATTCCAAACACTTGAAAAAAATTCTCTTGAGCATAGTTGTAGTAAGTTCATTGTTTTTCGACAACCAAGCGTCCATGAATTTCAGGTGTAGGGACTTTACTTTGGTGGAGTCTTTCACGATCCACAATAAACGCCAAACACGATACTCGATAGAACCTGATAAATTATCTTAACGATAAACGCAAAACACGGTAGAAAAAGCAGAACTTGATAAACGGAAAAACGATACGATAGGATACACGCAAGATAGAACACGATAGAAATGTAAATAATAACGATGCGTGTACTGTATATCGACATATGCAATTCTTTTGTACGATAAAAGAAAATGAGTTATAAAATTGTCATCTGACATATTACAATGTATACCACTATAATTTATAATTTTCGTCGTAAAAATAAATCATTATTAATTTAAAAAATTGTTGTTGCAAAAAGTACGACAAATTGGTAGTGCTGTCGTAAAGATTTGACTTAAGTATGTTGTTTTTCTTAAAATAAAACTTAGATAAGAATTGTGCTCAGAATCTCTATGAATTAAAACTAAAACATTTTTCTTAGCTAGGAATTTTTTCAATGCTTAAGTACAACCTTTAAGAAAAATCTAAAAGTCTTTATGAATCCCGCCCCAGGCATTTAAGGTTTCATCAAAGGTCAACTTGTCTTAAAAATTATTTTTACAATAGCTCCAAAACTATGTGTAGTATTAAGTCAAAACGTTTACAGTTTATAAATATATCATTGATTTATAGATGGAAAGTATCACTTGATAACAAATATTTTTAAAGAAGATTTTTTTTAGAAAAATTGTATCAGAAAATGTTCATATTTAAAGAAAAAATGCACATTTGTTATTACTCTGATTTACTCAAATGCTACACGGGTGGTCACTTTGAGAAGGTGTAATAACATCCTTCTTCTTTGACAAAACACTACAATTTCATTGTAACAAATTAAGTGACAGAACTTAATAGATTTATCTGTGTAAATAATGTCTGTTGATAAATTTATCAGTTAAAAAAATTTGTTTGTAGTGAGGAATTGAGGGATAAAAAAAGGGAATTATAAACAATGACGTTGATGGATTATTAGGGAAATAAAAATTGACATTTTAAGTAAATAGGGAAAACTCTATTTCTGTGTTTGTTTCAGTAGACTATACATGTAGTGTCAGTGAACGAAAAAGAAAACACTTTAATTAATCAACAGACATTATTTACACAGCAAAATCTATTGTTTTCTTAACTGTGTGTTCATATATACATGTAGGCAATAGCCATCAGCCACGTAATTCTTAATTTATAGGACCCGACACAGTGCTGTGATTTTTAGCTCTACTGGTCAGAGACCAGAAGAGCTTATGCGATAGTAAGGTGTCCGTCGTCCGTCCATCTGTCTGTCCGTCTGTCTGTAAACAATTTTTCAAAACGCTACTCCTCCTACAGTTTTGGTCTGATTTTAATATAACTTGGCACACAAGTAGATTACACGGAATAGTGCATCGGTTTTTGATTTGGATGAACGGTGTTGCCATGGTTACTAAAAATAGAATTTTCTGTGGAATTCCTTTAAAACGCTACTCCTTCTACAGATTTGGTCTGATTTCAATGTAACTTGGCACACAAGTAGTCTACACTAAGATACATAGAATAGTGCATCAGTTTTAGATTTTGATGAACGTTGTTGCCATGGTTACTAAAAATAGAATTTTCTGTGAAATTCCTTTAAAATGCTACTACTTCTACAGTTTTGGTCTTATTACAATGTAACTTGGCACACAAGTAGACTACACTAAGATACATAGAATAGTGCATCAGTTTTAGATTTGGATGAACGGTGTTGCCATGGTTACTAAAAATAGAATGTTATGTGAAATTCCTTTAAAACGCTACTCCTCCCCACAATTTTGGTCTGGTTTCAATGTAACTTGGCACACAAGTAGACTACATTAAGATACATAAAATAGTGCATCGGTTTTTTATTTCGATGAACGGTGTTGCCATCGTTACTAAAAATAGAAATGTCTGAAATTCCTTTTAAAATGCTACTCCTCCTACAGTTTTGGTCTGATAGCAATGGCCTCTTTTCTCCTCCTTTGTTAGAAGTACAAATCAGTAGAGCTACAGTCTCCACATTTCTGTTTCATTTTGACATCGTTTTGAATAAGCTATTTCTTATTGACATAATTGTTTATTCAGCAGTGTGTTTCGGCGGTTTTATATCGTATTGATGTATTAAAAATCTAAATGACGGTCCCGCCTTCATCAGAGATCCTGCCGTAATTTCGATTGTGGCAAAATAGCATTTGTTACCAAATCACCAATACTTGTATGCTTAGCAGACGCAATCATTGTTTTTGATTGAAAAATTTGTTAACATGTTTCATCTGTCAAGATTAATTAATGTACAAATAAGTAAGTCTAGTTGAAATGATGTGGAGGACATGAGCTCTTCGGAACTATGAAAAATTCAACTAAATTTGAACTCATTAAGTCGTGGGCAATTGGATACACTTCTGGGTATTTATCCAACAATTATTTTGCAGGCTGTAGATAAGAAGAACTGGAGTAAAAAGAAAAAAAAATGTAACCGAGTTATTGAAGTCGACATCGGCACACAATCTTATGAGGAGGCTGACGAAGGTTTCAATTCCCATCCCTATTCCTTGGAGAGTGATACTTGGAGGACAATTTAAGACAGTCTTGGTAAAAATCAAATATCCAAATATTATGCAGAAATGAACTAGGGTATTAGTTTAGGAGCAGGATAAGTCAGACATTGAAGAAGTTATTTTAATTAAATTGCGTATACAATGTACATACAATGCAAAAAATTGGGACATTTTTAGATGATGCGTACTCTCCTCAGCTTCTTCATCTGTTCACTAATAATGATACGCAAAACCTTCTGACATTAAAGAAAGGAGTTTTCTTCTCTCTCTCTCTTTACTGCAAGAGACAAGTCAAGCTTGTCACTAAAGCTTCGCAGCATTATTAAGGCCTACTTTGAGAAATCAACGTAAAATAGACCTGCAAAAAAGAAAAGGATGATTTTTTAAAAACTGAGTTTATTTTAATTAAACTGTTTTATTATCACAGAACTTTAGTACATATGGAAATAGCATAGTATAAGTCTTGAGCCAGTACAACATGACTGTAATACATCGGCCTGGCAAGAAACATGGACATACTGATGCACTCTCAAGAGCACCAGATGCGAAACCCTGTCCAGAAATGAGGGCAACTATAGACCCATCCGAGCTTCCCTGTGGAGGATGCAAGTACATGTATTGTGTAAGGGAGCACAACAACTGGTCGAAATTCACGGAAGATATTGATGATGCAGTCCCTCTGGGTAGAAAGGCAGACACAAACGAAGTACATGCAGCTTTTTCATGGTTGTTTAATGAAAATATTGAGTTTGAAGCGAGTCAGGAAGTGCAGCACTCTTCAGTGGAAATTTCCTTTACAGATGATGAGTTTTCCATCACCATTGGTACGGATGAACAGCAAAGCAATCGCGTATGCATAGCCACCCGTACTAGTGGATTTGCTGGCATTGAGTACTCTCCAGAAGAACTGAAAGAGTTTCAGAAAAATGACCCAGATCTTAGATTGATAATGCCTAATCTGATGTCAAATGAAATCCCATCTGAAGATGAAATCTATAAGCAGCAAGGCAGCAAAGAAATACTGGGTTAAGAGATGTTTTTCATTTATGGTGAGGGAATACTGCGCAACAACCCAAAGAATGGTGGAGAACCAAGACTTGTGGTGCCAAAAACCTTGGTAGATGAAGTACTAGGACAATGTCATGACTTACCAGTAATGGGACATCAAGGTGTATCAAGAACATATCTACGAGGGAAAGAGAAGTTCTATTGGTATAACATGAATCAGTCAACCAGAGATTTTGTTAGGACCTGTAACACTTGCAGTAAACACAAAAAGGCCAACAGAAAAGCAAAGTGTCCTATGACAAAATACCAGGCTGGAGTACCAATGGAGAGAGTTCAACTTGATTTCTTGTGTCCGTTACCCGAATGTACCTCAGGCAACTCAAACATTTTAGTCATGGTGGACAAATTTACCAAATGGGTGGAATGTGTCCCATTATCATCACAAACAGCTGAAGTCACAGCTAGAGCTGCTGTAAATGAATTTTTTGCTCGATTTGGTTTTCCCTTCAACATATTCACTGACCAAGGGAGAAACTTTGAGAGCAGACTCTTCAAGACCATTTGTGACATACTTCAGATTCCTAAAAGTCGTACAACGCCGTATTGCCCTTCAGCAAATGGGCACGTCGAGAGATTTAATAGGACACTTATGGATGCTGTACGCTGTTTTGTTAACAAGTCACAGAATAATTGGGATGAACATTTACCTCAGCTTGCTAGTGCTATTAGATCATCCGTAAACAGACACACTGGTTTCACACCAAACTTATGTTAGGCCGAGAAGTGAGCATACCCGCTGACCTAGTTTTTCGACCACCTGAAACTATTGCATCCATTGACCACGAGGATTATGTGTCAAGATTACAAGAGTCTATAAGAACAGCTCATGAAGTGGCCAGAGATGAGCTGAAGGCACATCAAGTCCATATGAAGAGAGATTATGATGTCAAGATTCACACCAGAGAATATGCTGTTCGTGATCTCATTTATGTGTTGGATAGCGCCAAAATTAAAGGTCGTTCTAAGAAACTAGATCCACCTTTGAAGGGACCTGGCATTGTTATTCAGAAAGTATCACCATATATCTACAAGGTCAAACTTCAGTGTTTATTACTAACCATGACAGATTGAAAAAGTATTGTGACAGGAAAATACCTGACTGGCTATGCCAATGCCAGTATCGTCTGCGAAATGGAGAAAATGTTCTCCAGGTGCAATCAATTGACACTTTTTGTATATGTGACAAACCTGACGATGGACGCCTTATGATTCAGTGCGACTCCTGTGATACTTCGTATCACGGAGCATGTGTCGCAGTCACTGAAGAGGTAGCAGATACCTTGAAGACGTATATATGTCCAAGGTGTCAAGTATAATATGTCTCATACCATTTACTAATGATATGTTTGTGTTCAATTTTATTTTAGGTACAATGGAAGAATCTGATAGAGAGTACATCACGGCAGATGAAGCCGACATCTCTGATTCTGACGAGTACCTCACAGATGAGTACTGCCATCAAGAAACAGACGAAGAGTCGTCTAATGTTGAAGAGGGCTTACTACCCTTTAAGCGGCGACGGACAGGTGATGCGCCGATACAGGAACTTTGACCAGATTCGGAACCTGCAATGGAACCAACCCAGAAGCCGGGACCGTCCACACAAAGACAAATACCTAATGTACGGGATAAACGATCAACATGCCCTGTTCCTGGATGTCACTATCGCTCTAAGCACCTCAAGCATCATGCTTGGGAGTATCATCTCCCTAGGTTGTTCTGGGATCGCCCCTGGAACTCTTTGGCAGCGCTGCCGGAATATCACACGGAGCATCGTGTTGAAATGTGTTAGGTCAGTACGTCTTGGGACTAACTGCAACAATCGCCGAGTTAGCGGCGCACGTCAATGAAGAAATCCCACTGCCCCGAGAATACCCAATTATGGGTAGGATATTTGCCCAGATGGGTCAGCTGACCCGTACGATACGGTGGCCCTATGTGAACCGCTTCACCATGAGTCCAGTAAACAACCCAGCGGTATTACTTCACTGGAGAATCCTTCTGTCCCTAGTTTGTAACTTATCAGAGGAAAAGAGACGTGCATTTAAGAGGTGGGGGAGAAAGGAGCTCGCTGAACTCGAAGAAAGGGTCAGAACTAGAAGGTCACATGAAGTCGGAGCACCACAGGAGCCCCACAGACGTGTTGAAGAACATGATGAGATCGAGTGGGAAATTCTGGATGAATGCGGTAGAGATAGCAGCGATGGAGATAGCAGTAGTGAGGAAGAGGACACCCCTTATGAAGTTATTGTCCTCCAAGCAGGTTACGAAGAAAACTTCCCAAGCCTAGGAAAACGGAAAATGGGGAGTAGTATTACTCTATTAAAGGATCGATGAACATCATAGTCGACACAGGAAATCCTTCAGATAGACAATACTTACTGTCCCGCCTCAGTGAACAGGGTTTGGCAGTTGAGGACATAGAATGCTGTGTGACAACTCATGGTTACTTAGACCACATGGGAAACTTGAATGTTTTCCCTAATGCCTACCATGTTGCAGCTTCTCAGATGTGTGTAGGTGATCTACACCACTTCTATGACTTCAAGATGTCATTCTGGATCAATAATCAAATAGAAGTCGTACACACACCAGGACATACTTCAAAAGACATCTCCGTGCTAGTTCATGCATCCCAGATGGGAACAGTAGCTGTCGTTGGGGATCTTTTCCACAGGATGGAAGACTTGGAAGATGCATCAATTTGGAGGGGGTTCAGTAGGAACGTGAATGACCAGGACAAGAATAGGAGAAGGATCGTTGAGGTAGCAGAATACATTGTCCCCGGCCATGGTCCGATGTTTCGAGTTCCGGGACGAGAGTGAAACTTGTTCTATATTTTAGATAATAGATAATTGAATCCTGATATTGTTCATTTTAGTTATAGTTGTAAGTATATGCAAGAGGTGCGGCAGGATTCATTATGTCTAACAAGTGTTAGAATTTCTGATGATTCTTTTGTATCATTCGTCATTCCTAAATTGTCATATAATTGTTCTATATTGATTTCATGTCTAAATTTTTTTTAGCCTGTGTATGTGCTATTATTGCATGTAGTTTAAGTGATTGAATGGAAGTGCAAGTCTCATTATCAATTATTTTTTTAGTTATATTCATACTGTTGATATAATGGTAATATTTATCATTGAGATCTCATAGTGAATTTAGAAATAATTCGTATCTGGATTCAGCATGGTTTATTGTATGTGAACTCAGGTAAAATGATTTAGAGACTGTATGTTGTGAACATTATCTGAATTATGTGTAATACCACTGCTGATATTCAGTTTATCTGCTTCACTTTATCATAGAATCTTTAAGGATCACTGTTTATTTTCACAATCATACAAGTGTTTGGTTTATTTTCACATAAGGTACAGGAGTACCTTCTTTTTTCAAAAGGGAGGGGAGTGTAGTGTGGTGTGAATGTGTAAGGGAACGATTGTATATGGAACCGCTTGTAAGTGCGCATGCGTGAGAGGGTTGTCGTCTGTTCGTCGGAGAGAGAAGTAAGCGGAGATTGAGAGATAGAGAATATTTGTCAGCTTTGGTATACATATTTTAAGTGTCATATGTGCTCCAGATTAAACTGGTTTAATCTTGCATAGGTTGTATAACACTTCAATAGCTTTATAAAGCTATACACCTTTATCGGGGTATTGTGCTGGACCTAATTAAAGTGCATCCTATGAATTTAATGTGAAAGAATGAACATATTCTGATTTCCTTTAAACTATGTAAGATAAATTATTCTCCTTTTAGGAAAGGTGAAGCATTCACAACGCATGTCTGACTCAAGTTTGAGGCCATGGTTGATGGTGGAGAAGGATGGCTCTGTCACAACTGCACACTGCACATGCATGGCAGGGATCGGTGAAGTGTGTTCACTTAAACAATAAAATGCTTTCTTTGTTTGTTGTTACTGGAATGAACGGAAGCAGCTGTTGCAGAAAAAATACATAACCCGCTTACTACATAACCCGCGTAAGCGGGTTATGTAAATTTTTTCTGCAATAGCTGCGACCGTTCATTCCAGTAACAACAAACAAAGAAAGACATTTTATTGTTTATATTTATATCTGTTTAAATTATCATTTTAAGTAGGATTAAAAAAATATTATTTATTGTGTTAATGATGCGAACGTCTTTGTACGTTTTATTGATGGAACGGCCACTGATCAAGAAATCTGTACAGGTGATATGCCTAATGTAGTTTATGCAGGGATGAACGCAATGCGTTTTCTTAAGAAATAAAGAAGAAAATATTCAGTGGATGTAAATATATGTCGGAGAAGCAGCAGTGAAAATAAGGAACAGGAAAACTGTGACTGAAGAAAAGGCGTACTGGATACTTTCAAATTCGCAAGCAATAGTGGAGGGAAAAATCACAACAGTTTCCACATTCAAGAGAGAGCAGGCTCTCAAATTAAAGGAGGGCAAATGCCTGAAACTAATCAACGCTGCAGTTACACCGCAATATGGTGTAGAAATGAAAAATGACACCATTGTACGTAGTCTTCTTTTTCAAACCAGCTAATACTACATTTTTAGGTCACATGAGTAAACTTAGGTGACCAATTCACCCCTACTAATGTTATTGTGATTTAAATTCAAGACACGTGGTTTAGGTTGATCTATTCAAAGGTTATAGGGTAGAACCGGTTTTATAAATAAAATTGGCAGTAAACAGAATATTGCTATAGCCTGTTTCTTTTGAAAACTTGTCCTGTAATAAATGTTTCCAGACCTTTCTGAAAGACTTTCATGATTTTCAACTGAAAGGGGGTGGCTAAAAGAGGGGTGTTTAAATAACAATATATCTGATACTTTTCGACGAAAATAAGAGCTCACTAGTGACCGATTCGCTGGTAAAAAATGTGTTTTATCATCTACACTGACAAACCTTTGTTTGCCTTATATGGCTATTGTTATAAATGCGCACAGAGGATCTTACCACGAGCAACTGACCAATCGTTGGAATGAATATCAACGTTTACGCCAAATACGTTTACATTTTCTTCGAACACGTGGTTCAGGTCAATCTATGATCATGTCAATGGAATACAAAATGATAAAAAAAAAATCTTCTTAAGAACAAAATACAAAGATAAGAAACTATTAAAGATGTTACGGGCGATTTTAATTTATTGTTTAGTAGAAAAAATGTTTAATAAAATGTAGTTCGTGTCTAGTTCAGAACACCAGCGCTTCAAGGGTAAGGAAAACGAGCAGCGTCTCTTATGCATTTAAATGGACAAAACTTTGTTTACGTTCGTGATCAGGTGTTTGGCCAGGGAATCCATGCACCTGACAAATGTATTCACCGATAGTACAACAAAGGAATTAATATAGACGAAAATCGCTTTTGCAGTATGGCTTTCAGAGACCTAGACTTCCACCGTCTATTGAACAAATGAATTGTTTGTCATTATTATAAAATTGTTTTTTTTACTTACATAAAGATTTTCCTTTTTTTCAAACGTAAAATTCCTGTAGCATTCGTAGTAACCCATAATGCAATAGTCATTCAGCTGATTGGTCAGTTATAATCATGCTGGTGCCTCATCTGCTAATCTAACGCCAAAAAATATAGTCCCGGTTCCCATGCAAAAATATTTTTCCAAAAAGAAATTTTAATTCATGACTGCAGAAAATTGCATTATAGAGAATACTTTTGTTTGAATGAATGTAAGAGAGATCGATTGCTTGAAGTACATTTCTACAGACATTATCAGCTGATCCTAGGGTGGTAACAACTGAAACGCAACATAACTTTTCTGTTTACCATGTCTCCACGTGCTAGTCACTTCCTTGCCACATTTCCGTGAATAATTTACCCTATCTCGCTGAAGTCTCGCTAACTCTCGCCAGAGCCACTGCCAGAGCTACTCTGAACTCATCGGGTCTTATAATTTGCAAAATACCGAAAAATAAAATGTTCCGAACACATTAGTAGGGGCGCAATTGCTCTCTGTTTTCGTCCATCATCATGCGTTAACATTTGAACATTTTCAGCTTCTTCTCTGAAACCACTGAACCAATTTCAACCAATTATGGCATATAGCATTTTGGGTGAAGGGAAAAAATTGTGAATTTCATGGTCCCTGCCCTCCTGGGGCCTATGGGGTGGGGTCAAAACCAGTAAAAGTAGTGCAATCTTTAAAAATCTTCGTCTTTACTCCTGGACATAAAGCAGTCAAACTCTTGGCATGATTGTTTTCAGCATTGAGTCCTCTACCAAAATTATGAATTTCATGGCCCCATTTTTAGGGGTTCTAGTGCTAGGGTGGGGTCATATTAATTATATTAATTATATTTTGAAAATGCATTATTTCTTCTCACCTCCTGGGTATAAAAAAAACTAACTAAGGACATGTTATGATGAACAAAATTGTCAGGATCAGGGGTTCTGGTGTTGGGGGGGGGGGTTCTATTGATTATATATAGTGATAATACATGATTTCTTTGAAAATCTTCGACGACGACCCTTGGTATTATATAATTGAACTAAGTACATAGTTATGATGAGCAAGAGTGCCTCTACCAAAATTGAAAATTCTGCTGTTAGGACGGGGCTCTATTAATTATATAGTGAAAATGCATTTATTCTTTGAAAATCTTCTTCTCTGTTTCTGGGTGTTATTTAAAATAATTAGTACATCTTTATGATAAGTAAGAGTGCCTCTTTTAAAATTGTGAATTTTATGGCCCAGGATCAGGGGTCTGTCTTAGGGTAGGGCTCTATTGATTAAATACTGAAAAATTCTTTGAAAATATTTTTCTGTGCCCCTAGCTAATAAGTAAACTAATTAAGAATTTCATGACCCAAAGGTCAGGGGTTCTGGTGTTATGATGAGGCTCTATAATGATTATATAGTGAAATACATTAATCATTTGAAAATTTTGAGTTATGTCCAAGACACGATGTAGAATCGATATCAACAAAAATTTGTCATAATTTAAGACTTGGCTTACCTATGTGTACCTTTCAATTCGATTTATTCGATATCGACACACCTTGTAATGACTTTTTGTTATATGATATATATCACTTCTTGTTATATTATTTGTAAAACGTTAAGTGACTTTAAATCTCTGTCGATATCGACGATATTGATTCGATATCGAAAGAAACTTTTAGTGTTACATTTGTGTTAGATTGGAAACTGTATTGTGACATCAAGTGACCTTATATATCTGTCGATATCGACGATATCGATTCGACATCGACTTATGCATTATATGTTTTTTTTTAGAATGAGACCTTTAGTGGCTTAAAATATATGACGATATCGACGATATCGATTCGATATCGACACAACCCTCTAAGTATTGTAATAGATAGCAAGTTTATTGTGACATCAAGTGGCCTTACATATCTGTCGATATCGATCCAAACCTTTTACTTTTTGATTTGGTTAGGAACTTTAAAGTGGCATTACTTATGTGTCGATATCGTCGATATCCAAAAAAATCTCTCTATATATATAATTGGTAATATATTTGGTAATTAGCTTATTATTAATTATTATAATAAATCAATTTGACCTGTAGAAAAGTAGTTCTCCATTTAATTTTGAGAGATAAATTATATCTAAAAATTCATGATTAAGTAATTTATTGCATTTCTTAAAAGTTAAAAGTTTTATTTCAAATTAATGATAGAAGACACTCTTCAATTCGAATGTTTTTAATTTTACTGAAATTTGTTACATGATCATGATTTTTTGTTTTGACACAAATAATGTTCAGTGTTCTCAAATTGTGATTGGTATTCTTCGAATTTAATATTGAATCTTAGCAATTTCTCTCCGAACTCCATGGCTTTTTCCAAATCAAAATCTGTGACGTTTGTTTTGTCGAAGACAACTGTGACTCTCCAACCTCCAACTGGCCGTCCGTTGTTTACACCGCCAAAACCAGTGTCTGCTAGCTCTTTCATGTGTTGTTTAATGGTATGGGCGCTAGACCTAGAGCATCGTGCAACGTCTTGGCATCTAACAGCATTACCGGGCCAGAGAAGGATTTTCCTCACCAGGGCTGCGTTCAGCAAGTCAGGTTTGCTGTCGTTTTCTTTACTATATCCAGCAAGAATTTTCTTCTGGTGGAGGAAATAATCATTTAAAACAATGCTCTGTTTGGTGGATGACTCAGAGATAATCTTGTTCAGGGTCTTCTGTCGCAGATACTCATCCAGTTTTCTTATGAAGTCCTCGTTGATCCTGTCCGAGTTTGCAATTTCATGAAGGACAACTTGCGCTTTGGATAATGCCTCAATTATCATTGCCAATCTGTGGACTTGGCCTTTGGCTTTGCCAATCAGTCCTGTAAATTTTAAACAGTGTTTTATAATTCCCGATCTTCCCAATTTCCTTTTCTGTATAACAATGTATTGTACGTACTGTATGTATAGTATTATCATGTTTTTAATTACGACCTTAAAGAGAATTCCTTACAAGAATGTATCATTTTGATGGTTTGTTTTGAGGAAGGTTTGTTGATCATTGTAGTACTGTTTAGCAGTAGCTAGAGCTGGTGTTCCGTAGCTGTACAAACACGTTCCGACATTCATTTTCTCAACTGCATAGAACAACCTGAAAAAAATTAAGAAATGAGGAAAAAAGCATAAATCCTTTGTGGATAAAATGGACACAAAGGCACATTGATATATGATTTCCATGGGTAATTTTATGCATCAGTTATACTAAGAAGGAAGTAGTGTGGTCTAAGTGAATATCAAGTAATAATGGATTACGGGTTGTATTACTACACGTAAAAGATATAATTTATAATAGTACTTTGCCAAGCTGGGTAGGTCCTGCCTAATCTCCTGTACTTCAAAATTGGTGGTAAGAAAATGTGAATGCTTTGGTCTATTTTAATTAATTAAGACTAATGAATAGTCATAGTAATAATGTACGTGAATGTTTTTTTTAATTAATTATTGTTTTACCTTATTTAAAAGAATGTCTACAATCATTTTTAAAATTTTCTTGATACTTCCAGCCATTTCTGTAATCAAAGAGTGTCTCTTGGGCTTGAATCAGCAGCATCTTCCAATCAATGGACGCTTAAAACAGTGGACCACTCAAAACAGCAGGATGGTTACAATTGTGGTGTCTATGTTCTTCTTGTAAGCAAAAGTTTATTTAATGCTCTCTGAAATCTAGTGCATGCATCATTGAAAGGTTTAATAAAGAAACAATTAGGTATCATTTTAACACATCTATGGGGCGATAAGTACGGGTTGGTCACAAGATCAAATTGATGATGGTGAATTTGATCTCATACCAACCTATATTTTTTGCCCCATAAATGTTTTAAAAGATACCATATTACTTATTTATAAATTTATGACTTACTCATATTTTATGTTTGCCTGATTATGACTTTTAATGGGTAAATTGTTTCATTTATCTAACCCAACCCAACAGCATATTAATTATATAAATGTTTATGATGTTAAAGGAACCTGCATTTATACGGTTATAGATATGCATTAATTTCAGTAGTGTTATGTAAAGGAAAACATTTGCTAATGTAAATATATGAAATTAATCTACAATGTATAAGGCAATAAAAATTAATTTCTTGGTTCTCAGGCCCTCCCTCATCTCTTCCAAGAGTGCCTCATTGACCCTTTTTATAGCTAAACCGATAAAATAAAAACACCAAATCACCTCCCTCATTATTTTTTTAGACTGTACAATGTAAAAAGCTGACTCATCATGTTTTGGGGGCAATAAAAAGTAAAAAAAAAAAATGCCTCCCTCCCTCATCATATTTCTTGAAAAAAGGCCTGAGAACCAAGGAATTAACTTTGCATGGCCTAATTTGATCAAATTTTTATTTCAGTTTTGGGAGAAGCATTTTACCAAGGAAAATGCCAACAGAATTACAGCAGAAGAACTGAAAACAAGTAGGATGAGGATTGCAAAACATTTACTGATGTATCAAGGTATGTACATGTACTTTAAATCCCAAAATAATTGTTATATATAATAGTATATATAACGGACGTGAATATTATTGTAAAAGTTGTACATGTACACTTTGTAATACAAACAATATCTAATTAATATTCTATCCCTGAATTTCAGTATATCATACACTATATAATAAGAGTTATTAATATATTTTAGTGGACACAAGGTTTTTAAGGTCTTTGCGGATGAAATCTAAAAAGAGTACTGACTATTTTAACGGTTATAATTTAAGCACGCCTCTATTAAAATGCTAAAATAAGCCAAAATTAGCACCCTGCTAAAATATCCCACTATATGGTATTTTCATGCAATCTTTTAAGATTTGACAATTTCTTTAATTAATTTAAAATTTCATCTACATGCATTTAATTCATTTTTTTTTTGTGCTGCTGTAGTTTATTTGAAAGATTGTTGTCTTTCTTGTGGATTTAAAATCCGACAATCACAAAATGAGGTTAGTTAATTCTAATTGGGTACCTTTTAAATGCAAAAGGAAATAAAAATGAAACGAACTGAAATAAAACAATATCTACTGAAACAAATTCTAGCTTGTTGAAATGTAATAAATGTTTAAGAATGTAGCACTTGCAAATAGCTTCTATTTAATTTGATTTTAAAGATGCCGAATTTTTATGGTTTCGGGTAACGTGAAATATGTGACCGCAAATTTCACAAACTTCCATTTTGCTTAGGAGATCAAGTCGTTCTCACAGACCATGTTATGGTAACAAGATCAGGTCATTATACTGTAGATTTTTTATTTTTCGCGAGTACTTATTATCGCGAAATGGCTCTTAAATGTCAAATCACAAGAACAATAATACATGGGTGGACGGTCGATTAAGAGATTTTATATTGATATCAGCAAAATAAAAATAACAGCGAGTAATTTTATTTCATGATCGGTGCTTCTAGCGAAATTGATAATCAATTCCATGCGTATAATTAGGAATCTACAGTACTTGTTTGATTATAATAAAATACAGAATGCTACATGTATTCCTCGTGTTTTGAATAGAATTTTTTTAAATTGAGATTTTCTTGATATTATATTATTTGTCAATATTAAGATATACCTATTATAAATATAGTAAGAAACAATTTTTTCAGACAAACTGTTGATTTTCTGAAGCCATTTAGGGAAGCTGTCTTCAAATCAGTAAGATTAAGAAACAGACACAGAACTTGAGAGTTTTTAAAAGCTGTGTTGCAAATTATTAATGTGTTTTATAGATGGTTTAAATATCTTACTAAATTTAAATGTTTATTCTATATAAATACATGTTAAAGGATATCCTTCTTGTTCATATTTTTCAGAATTTTTCGGAGAAAGAATGCATGGGATTGTTGGAGGTTATGAAACATTGTGGTTGGAATAGTATGGCAAATACAGCAAGGAAGTTGCTGTATAAACGTAGAACTGATTTTGAGATCAGTAATATTGAGACAATCTGGCTAGAAATTAATCTAAAAAATTCAAAACCTATATTTTATTGCTCTGCTTATCGTCCACCATCTGCCCCCTCCTGCTGGGCGGAGGACCTGGCAAGGGAAGTGAACCGTGCCTCCTGCTGTGACGATACTGAAATTATTCTATCAGGTGATTTTAATATTGATCTAATGAAAGACCCCCCACAATACTGGACATCTGCTTTAGAGGAGTTTGGACTTTCACAAATAGTTACTGTTCCTACTAGAATAACAAGTACCTCGAGTACCTTAATTGATCATTTTTATACGACAAAACCAGATAACATATGTGAAATCTGTGTTCCCCCTATTGCTATTTCCGACCACTATCCCGTGTGTTCTACACGCAAGGCAAGCTGCATGCAACGAAAAGGCAAACATATTGAAATTCAATTCCGAGACTTTAAAAAGTTTAATGAAAATGATTTTCTTAAAGATTTAGCAAACTCAAATTTCAACACTCTTCTCCAACTTGATGATCCAAACGAAATATTGAACAGTTTTTATGATTTATTCAATGGCATTCTTAACAAACATGCAAAAGTAAAAACAAAAAGAGTCAAGACAGATATTCGACCTAAATGGCTTACACCAGAAATTAACGAGGCTAGGCATTTACGTGATTTATACCATATACGAGGTGATTCAAACAATTTCAGATTTTGGAGAAATAAATCACACAGCTAATTGATCAAGCCAAAACATCTTATTACAAATCAGCCATTGAAGAAAGCTCAAATCCTAAAGAAATGTGGGGTTATTTAAACCAGTTGGCATCTTCAGACTCCAGTAACTTTACACCAACTCGTATCACTCAGAATGGTTCTGATTTTGAAAATGTACAGGATATAGTTGATATTTTAAATAAACACTTTACAGAGGTATCTAGTAAGTTATTGTCAGAAATGTCAGTGCAAAATTTTGATTCTAAATTATTAGACAAGTTTACAAGATCAAAACTTGGGAACGAAAATTTTTTCAGTATTCACCAAATTAGTGAGACAGAAGTATTTAATATGTTAAATGCATTAGATGTAAATAAATCCGCAGGTGTAGATTTTATTGGGCCTCGTCTACTAAAACTTTCAGCAAATGTCATATGCAAATCCATAACACATCTTATAAATGGTAGCATAATTAATGGTGTATTTCCATCAAATTTAAAAATAGCAAAAATCACCCCTATTTTTAAGAACGGGGACCATGCCGATCCAGGAAACTATAGACCTATATCAATTCTTCCAACATTGTCCAAATTATTTGAAAAACACATAGCCAATCAACTCCGGGAATTTACTACTACCTTTGATCTTATATATAAATCACAGTCTGGTTTTCGAGAATTTCATTCCTGTCAAACAGCATTAACAAAACTAACAGACAACTGGTTGCAAGCTATGGATCAAGGAAATCTTGTAGGAATAACTTTCCTAGACTTTAGTAAAGCATTCGATTTAGTCAATCACGATATTCTGATAAACAAACTTAAGTTGTATCACTTTGACCAAATGTCAATTAAATGGTTTTATTCCTATCTGAGCTCAAGAACACAATGTGTAAAATTGGGTACTTATTCCTCTAAATTTATGCCCGTCACAGCAGGTGTGCCACAAGGTTCTATTTTAGGACCACTTTTATTTTTACTGTACATAAATGATCTTCCTCTACATGTAAATAATACAGATATTGATTTGTTCGCTGATGATGCAACTTTACATACATATCATAATAATGTGCATTCTATTGAAAATGCCCTAAATGTTGATTTGTGTGAGATTGAAGACTGGTGTTCTAGAAATCAAATGGTGCTGAATATTGAGAAGACAAAATGTATGCTTATGGGGACTCAACATAGAAAATCTAAATTAACAACTTCAAAATTAGATTTGTGTGTATCAGACAAAGTTCTTAAAAATGTTGAATCAGAAAAAATCCTTGGAGTACATATTGATCATTCATTGCGCTATATTAGTCATATTGATTCTCTGTGCAAGTCCTTGACGTATAAACTATTTACATTACGTAAAATAAAAAAATTTCTCCCATTACACACGCGGAAACTTTTTTATAATGCATACATTCTGCCATCTTTAAATTATTGCTTAACTATATGGGGCAATGCTCCAGGTGCTGGCATAGAAAGAGTCTTTAAATTACAAAAAAGAGCAGCAAGAATTATATTAGATGCAGCACCAGATGCTCCATCACGACCATTATTTGTGAAACTTGGTTGGCTTACTATTTATGAATTGATAGATTTTCACAAATACATACTGCTTTATAAAACACTTCATGATATGACACCTGATTATCTGAGAGACTCGTTTAAATTTATTTCCTCCCAAAATTATGTTTTACGTTCTGAATCCAATTATGACCTTAGTCTACCAAAGTATCGAACAAATCTGTTTAAAAATTCTTTTCAATATTCAGGCGTTAATTTATGGAACAAATTACCTCTACATGTACGTTTTTCCCCAACTGTACAATCCTTTCGTTAAAATGTGGAAAAATTTATCATCAATGGACGAAACATTTCCTAAATTGTAACTTGTTGTATGTTTTGGTAATACATTGTATATACTTTCTTTTTTTCAAATGTTTTTCATGTATGTAATATACTTGTAAATTTTCTGATTATTTTACTGTTGTATACATAATTGTACTATCTATGTATAGAGGGCCCCGAGGAAGACTAGTACATTGCACTAATCGGGTTACCCTCTTTAAATAAAGTATTATTATTATTATTATTATTATTATTATAGAGGGAATTACCTTTATTACCACATCACCTTCAGCTCAAGTTCCATGGTTATAGATATTTGGGTGATTTTGGTGATGGGTATGTACTTTCTGTCTTCAAAATATATGACATTGTATTAAATACTGACACAATCTTGTGATGTTTTCTCCCTCCCTGTTCCAGGTATATTAATATCCTGCCACCCTCTTTAAAAAGAGATGAAGTGCCACTATTGACAAATTGCACCCAACCAGAAAGTTTGTTTGCATCTGTTAGCATATTGTTGTATGCACATGTCAACAAATTGCAGTTACTTAGGCTAACTACCATATGCCATGAAATCAGAAACTGCTCCTCAGTAATTAGATATTATTTTAAAATAACACTGATGATACATGTATTAGAATTATTTAATAGAATACTTTCATTCAATTTTTTTTATATGTTACATTTCTTTTTCAGGATGAAAAGAATTTGATCTATCAAGAAATTAG
>PRKT01001902.1:27971-44285 GCA_003671525.1 Saccostrea glomerata | reverse complement strand
ATTGCCCTAATAACATGAATGATTGATTGATTGATTGATTGTGTATTGTTTAACGTCCCTCTCGAGAATTTTTCACTCATATGGAGACGCCACCACTTGCCTGTGGAGGGCTACGAATTTTGTCCTATGCTCGGCACTCAGGGCCTTTGAGCAGTGAGGGATCTTTTTCGTGCCAGCACCTACTGCGACACGGGGCCTCGGTTTATACGGTCTCATCCGAAGGACCGGTCTCCACGTCCCGCAGTGGGATTCGAACCCGCGACGAAAGGATTGACTCCTTACTCCGCGACTCTAGAGCAGACGCTCTAACCACTGCGCCATGCAGGCGACGATAACATGAATGAAAAAGAAGGATAATATCGATATTAGCAAGAAAAAAATCGTACACTCGTACGTATAAGTCAAAGAAGTGTCTTACTAGTATTTTATCAAGGAACCTGTATTATTGGCTACTTGAAAACAGATGCTCTCCCCCTTCAAATCGTTTTCGAAGAAAGTGTAGCCTAGCAGATACCTTGTTGTTATCAGATTCCTTTAACATTGTCAATAATGCTTTCTGATATCATACTACGAAGCCTATACCCAGTAATGTAGGTGCAACTTACCATGGATCAACAATGAATCCCTAGCCTTGCCTAACACGTTTTGTACTGCCATCATACAAAGAGTTTATTTTCAAGATCCAATTGTTCTCACAACTTTTAGTCAGAAGTTCGTTTGATGTAAAGCTCCAGCAATTGTCACATAATGTTTTCAGAGACAAAGATAGCAAAAATTCTAAATTTTGAACACGATCTTATTTCTTACGAGACATGGTCAACCACTGGATTCTACTGACAACGAAGAAAGACTTGGGAAAAGCTAAGAACTGACTTGCTTAAATACAAATGATTAGCTCAGACTTGCTCTTAACACGTTCCGAGGATGACTTATCGTTTTTATCATCGAACACTTGCGACAGTTTAAAGGCCTGGCTTTTGACCTTAGAATGCGTCATGACCTTGAGCAAAAGTTGTTTGGGAGAGTTCAAGGTCATTGTAAGAAAAATCGCATAATTTGTTTGCAGTCCCTATCTTTTTTTCTGGATAAAGCTGGTGAGTTTATTTTAAAATATATTTTATTCACTGAATTGGATTGAACAGCAGGCATAAATGCCTATGATCGTCTCTCCATGGGTCAAGGTACAATTAAAAGTTCATGTTAACATTGAAAAAATGTATGAAGAGTAGATTATCACTTGGTACATTTTTTAGAATGAATTCAGAGAGAGAGAGAGAGAGAGAGAGAGAGAGAGAGAGAGAGAGAGAGAGAAAAGGAGTGTAACAAATGAATAGAAAAATAACAAGAGGCCCATGGGCCACTTCGCTCACCTGGGTAACTTTATCCATTCTGTCATTTAATACCTATCTTGACCTTGACTATCCTAAAAATGGTCTTCATTCAAACAATTTGGAATCTACACTACCCCAGGATGCTTCCACATAAGTTTCAGGTTTTTTAGTCCACTTGTTAATGAGAAGATTTTTAAAGTTTTTCCTAAATATTTGTATGTAAATCTTGGATTCCCTATTGTGCCCCCCTACCCCAAGGCGCAATGATTTGGACAATTAAGAATCTACAGTACCCAAGGATGCTTTCACATAAGTTTCAGCTTTTCTGGCCTAGTGGTTCTTTAGAAGAAGATTTAAAATAAATCCTATATATTTCTATGTAAAACTTGGATTTCCTTTTGTATCCCCGCCCTACCCCTGGAGGTCTGATTTGAACAAGTTAGAATCTACACTATCTCAGGATGCTTCTATATAAGTTTCAGCTTACAAAGAATAATTGCACTTAATTACGTCATTTGGAACCTTTTCGGCTATGCACTTTAAGCTTAACATTACACTATATCGCTAAATTATTCTATGATTAACGTGCAAGCATATGTTTTTGATATTTATTTCTTGAATTTTTTGTCATTCATATTTCTATAATTACAGAAAATGTAATTGAAAAAATTGTTATGATAAGGCCAAATACAAAAAATATGTGTGGTTCCGGTTACCCGACCGACCCTATTTTACACTCCCGAACCTAAACTTTTTTTTTCGGCAATTGAACGGGACTTTTGAATCTAAGTTATCCGCAAATAGGCGGAGACATTTAAACCGCATGGTTGTGGAATGTAAACATTAGCACATATGATTTTTTCGCACTACAAATTCAAATGGAGAAGAGAGTGATCGTGTTGAATTTATGGGACACAATTATTAAATGATTCTAATGTTAAAGGATGGGGTAGATGTCTCGCTCTGCAGACTAAATACAGAGGCAACATAAGCCTATACTGGTACTTACTAATGATACTGTCAATACAAGAATTCTTTCAAAACACCCCTAATGAAAAGTTTAACAAAAGACATATTATCTTCAAACCCTAATAAAATAAGCGCAAAAATCTACCTCATTTTGAAGTTGGCAGTACAATAGATACTGTCACAACAGAGACTTAAAGGTATTTGGACACAGATTTGAAGTTTGAATTTGAATTTTTTCTGTATAATATCACGAATTATATATTTTAATAGCATTTCACACTAAAATTAATTAAAAATCTTATTTCCTTTAAAAGTTATTAAAACTTTTTGGCGGGTTTGATTGACACATCCATGAACTTTTACAAATTTCAACTTTATTCTTAACCCCTTCACTTCCGTACCGGTCAAATTGACCGGTGGCGCGTTAAAACACGACTTCGCGAAAATAAGATCTCCGTATCTATTTAATGGAAGCATGAAGGTATATAAACTATATATCATCTTTTTGGAAATTTTCTCTACTTTTAAAATATCTAAAAAGATTATGTCTTGATTGCCGGTATTTAATCGATTTTACGTTGTGAAGACAAACGTGACTTTTTGAAAATGGCGTAATTTTCCAAAGCGATTGCCGATTTTCCAGACGATTGACAATTTTTTCCTTTTTAACTTTATGAAGAAAGCATGGTATATTCTTAAAGCATATTTTCTCTACTTTTAAAATATGTAAAAATTATTGTTATTACTTTAAGGTATATTTTAAAAACAAGAATTTTCTTGCACTTATGTATTTTTTCTCGGTTTTATTCGTAATGTTTAAACAAAGCTCAGTTTTACGTTTATTTCTGTGTTGAAATAGGGAAAACAAAATAAAGCTGGTAAAAGTGGAGAAAATTTCCTTTCCAACAAGCCCTTACAGGCCTTCTTACGCTCAGTATTTTCTTAATTACGATAATTTGAATTTGTGACCTTCGCATAGTTTTTATGGAAAAATCGGTCAATATTTACCATGTAACGTCAAGGTCGATATTGTTGCGTCTTACTCGAAACAACAAATTCTTTTATAAGACTTTTTTGACCATTTAAATATATATTTTTTACTGAAATAAATGCATAATACAAAAATACATTTAAAAAAAAAAAATATTTACTATTGTTCTACCTTTTGTGTGAAATGAAATGTCAATTTATTCATCCACATGTAATGATGAAAATTTGATGTAGTGATGTACAATGTTGAGAAAAATTGTAGATTCCCTAAACGTCGATCTTTACTAAAAAAAAAATCAGATTTTAATATAGTTGTATCTTGTTATATTGTATACTTAATTTGCAAATTAATTAGATCTATATTAGCACGAAATTTAACAAAACAAGAATTCGCATTTATAAATAAATACGACTCATCACTGTATGAGTTGATACGAATTGAAATAACCACGTGTTTCCGCTATGGTAGGAGTAAACAAACAACATGACGGTGATCCGAAATCTGAACGTCAATTTTCATGATTATTTCACGACGAAGATCATCACATCAATGAATCAAATAATACGGACATCCTTTGGTATTAGCAGGTGAGAATACGTGTATATTGACTGAATAGTTTAAGTTTAAAACGCAATTAGTTCACGTTCAAAAGAAAACTAAATGTAGACATGTACATGTACTAGATCTTCATATTTCAGTGTGCGTATTTCGTATTGTTCAGCCAATTTTGTGTTGCTTTTGAACTTTGATGCTTTTGACAAACACTCGTAAGTTCAAAGTAAAATCAAAGTTGCCATAATATTAAATAGATAGTTGTTTTCAGTATGTGTGTACCAGTGTGTACATATACCACTTTCACTTTGAATTTTTAGGGTGCTGGCAACATATGTAACAATACTTTCATCTGTGAATACCCACTTGCTAAGCCCACCATGATCTACGAATGCCAATTAATATGTAAGGACACCAATGAACAAGTAAATTTTTGTTTTGTTGTTGAAAATTTCTGTATTTTTAAAATTTCAAAAAATAAAGTCAAATTTCATTTGCGACATTCTCATGATAAATCATTCATACGAGTTAATAAACAATTGATTTATATTTTGAAAAATAAGTGTTTGAAACACATAATACTTATGATGCTTGATTATTCATACAAGCACATTATTTAAACACGTAATATCTATTTGAATGAATGCCGAGATATGAAACAAGCTGTTTTTACAGACTGCTGTTGTATTTCCAATCTGCATAAAGTTTGTGGTTAGAATTTCCATTTTCTCATTTTTTCAGACACTTTCCAATTATCGTACATCATATATATGGGTGGTCAAACTCACTGGATGGTTTATCAACACTCCCATGCTCAAGAACAGCCTTGCTCCAGGAATTTTGCCCTGAAGTAACATTGCAGTCTATTGTCTCCCTTCTTTTTACAACCCTGGCAGCCATGCAGGTATGCAATTGTAACAGGAAAGGAGAAAATGTATGGCTGGACCGGGAATCGAACCCGGGACCCCTGTATCTCTAGTCAGGTGCTCTACCAACTGAGCTATCCAGGCCGATATCCACGGCCCAAACCATTACATTCCTCCCTCCTTAAATTGTCTTCGCCCTCGAAGACACAACCCAAGTTCTTATTGCCCCAGGCAGGACTTTCACCTGCAATTCCTGGGGTGGTCAACGGCACCAAATCTGTAACAGGAAAGGAGAAAATGTATGGCTGGACCGGGAATCGAACCCGGGACCCCTGTATCTCTAGTCAGGTGCTCTACCAACTGAGCTATCCAGGCCGATATCCACGGCCCAAACCATTACACAATCTATGAAAGCCATGAAGGGACATAGAATTTTTAAAAATTTATAAAAGTAAACCAAGTTCTCGATTTACACAATCCATTCTCTCGGATTGACAATCTGTTATAACAAATTGCCAATTCATATTCTCACAGATTATCTTCCCTCAAATTACACAATCCATTATCTCAGATTGTATAATTCATTCTCTTAGTTTAATTGACACGTTCCCTCGGAATGTAAACCCTTCCCATGATTTCATTAAAATTATTTATCTGTACATATCGGATATGGTAATACATGTTTAAAGAATAGAATATTGTAGTATTTTACATCCAACCTTTTATTACATATTACCATATTACCAAAATGAGAAAAATACATGAACATTTTCAAATCCATATGCTAGTACTGATATTTGTACAACAAAAAATCTTAGAGGTTTTTGGTTACGTGTATATTAAGATAATTGAAAGTCCGATATAGTAAAGTGAATATGGGTCCTGTGTAATCATAATATTTCTAAAATAAATATACGTTGAATTAGTTATGAAAGAGGTTGGAAATGACCGGTTGCTGAAACAAAATAAAAAGAAGTGAACGCACTAATTGATTAAAATGGTTGGATGTATCTGTACATATATGTAATAAAATTCAAGAGCACAGATTGCCAAAATCATAGGACTGACGTTGTAACAAATCGAGATCTCGAATTATTAATCTGTGAAAACGAATTACCAGTATGTAATTCGAGATCTCAAATTATGAATCAAGGGGGCGAATTAGTAATCTGTAAGATCGGATTGTGTAATTCGAGATCTCGAATTATAAATCGAGGGAATGATTTAGTATCCGTGGAATTGGATTGTCTAATTTGAGATTTCATTTTTTACTTTTTTGAAAAATTGCTGTGTCCCTTCATGGCTTTCGTAGCAATCTAATTAAAATTAGATCTTCCATCCACTGCCAGATTTTTTTTTATATATTGCGATAGCGTAAACAGAGGTCTGGCTTTAGTCAGATTGCCATATTGTATATGCTATTTGTTTTAGTTCAGTAATTTTACCATAATGGTTTACTACAAGGTTGTTGAATTATCAGTCCTGATACATTGACTTAACAATATCATTTAACTACTTGAATCACACAATAGATGCAATCTTAATTTTAAAAGGAAAATCAAATAAATGTAGTAATTTTAGCATTCTTAATTTTATTTATAAATGTAAATTCATATACACAATGACATGTATCTGTTTCAAAATATTTAAATCTTTTACAGGATAGAAGCTGATCACTTGAACTTGAAAGCAAATTATAATGTCTTGGACAAGTCAAAGAATTTCCTCCAGTCTTACAGAGAAGTAACAGTTGATAAGAGAATGGTGGACACAAAGTAAAAGTGCTCTTCAACATTTTGTTGAAGATTTCAGTCTGATTTGGAATTCATCTTGCAATATATCTGGATTTGTATATTTGGATATAAGCATCAAATTTTCAACTTATTGACTAAACAGTTTTGGGCTAAATATTGCCAATGCTATTTATTATTATTATTTCCCTCCAAGATAACATGTCAAGTCTTTATTGTACCCCTTAAGCTCAGTTATACCAGAAAAATCTTGTAATGAAATCATTTAGTTTTTTTTTCTTGTTAGATTAAATCCATGAAAATAAAGATTATTTTTAATGGCATCAAGAGAATGGATTTCTTGTTTAACAAAAAGATTGTATACATGTTTTGCTAGGGGTTTGTAAGAAGCAGACCAGAATTCTTTGCTTGCAAATTTTGTCGTTCGCCATTTTTATTACGTCAACTATTAGATGATTTATCCATGTATGAAGCAT
Source organism: Saccostrea glomerata (assembly GCA_003671525.1). Classification (NCBI taxonomy): domain Eukaryota; kingdom Metazoa; phylum Mollusca; class Bivalvia; order Ostreida; family Ostreidae; genus Saccostrea; species Saccostrea glomerata. The sequence goes on along the minus strand of PRKT01001902.1, from coordinate 37,349 downwards.
TTCAAAATTGATATTTACTTACAGTTTAAAGCAGAATTCTGTACTGATATGACCTTGACCCCCTGAAGAACAAGAGTGTCAAGGTCAATTTTTTTAATACAAAAATGTTCTTTCATCTTTATGGCCCATATATATCTTACAAACAATATCATGAAATATACAAAAAGTGTCTAGAATGTGTCCAGAATGTGAAATAACAAACATGTATATAGCCAAAACCTTTAAAATGTTGTTGCTTAGCAACCACTAAAAGGTCATTAAACAGATATTTGAACTAAAATGATGCATGGATATTGCAGTTCTGATCCCTTTTTGAGAGTATATTCAGAATTTTCCATTTCAGCATCCATTGTGTAAAATTATGGCAAGAATATTGAAAAGTGTTGAAAAAAATTGATGAAATTGTTGCACTTATTTGACCTTTGACCTCCTAAAAATAGATCTAATGAGGTCAAACTTTAATACAATTTATCTACTGTATGTCCTTTGTAATTTTATGACCTCACATCTAACTTTAATATGTGCTTGGATGCATAAATGTATCTAGATTGAGTAAAAAATGAAAATTTCTGCCCAAAAATTAAAGAATTCTGCGTTGCTTAGCAACTCCTTTTAAGTAGTTATATGCAGAATTGAAAAAAAAGTTTATGTGTTTCGTGTACTACAGTATAATGCTCTTTTGTGGGTATATCCCAAATTTCCTATTTCAACATACATAATACTTAATATTTAGCTTGAAGATTAAAAAGTATCAAAAAATTCCATAAAATTTTGCACTTAATTGACCTTTGACCTCAATTTCTACTAATAAGGTCAGTGGTTGAGCATCTAAATAGCCATAAAATATCATCTCTATGTAATCCCCTTCAAAATGGTATGAATTATGCCTAGCTTTCACCTAGGTTAAAAAAGTTAGAAGTAATTTAGTAATGACATGTCAAAAGGCCTCCAAAAACACGTAAAATGCGCCGGAAGAGAAAGGGTTAATCCTTACGAAAAATGACAATTTTGTTGTGTATTAATGAGAAACATTAAAACTTTAATCCAGAAAAATAATTTAATTCAGAGTAGAAATGTTAGAAAGGAGAACTCCTTCACAAGTATCGTCATTCCGAGCAAAGTGCTGTGTAAAGAGTTGAGCAAATCGATATCACTTGTGTTATGTACACAGTTTTTGTAAACAGGGCTCTATTATTGTTGATGTTTAGGATTCACCGGGTTGCCATTTTTCCTAAGTATTAAGAATAAAATTAAAATTTGTGAAAGTGCAAGGATGTGTCAATCAAACCCCCCAAAAATTGAAGCGGTCAATCATTTCTCTATCATTTAACAAGATTTAAATCAGATCTTAATAAAATATTTTTAAACAGGCGTTTTTATTTTCGATAAGACAATTTTATTTTTTCAATAATATACATCAAAGATGTTTTGATATTAAATGTATAACGAACATTTCACCAAATATGAATGAAAAAAACCCTCTATACTACTAAGAGAATAAATCTAAAGTAGAGATGGACACATACACATTTTTTTTTCATTATACATTCATTTTGCTTTATCTAATAACGATATAACTGCATGGTAAATGATATTATAAATGTTTAATGCGCAGTGAATTAAGTTATTTATGGTGTCACCAGAGACGATTGATTAATTTTAGTGTACCAGTAGTTACATTGCATGGGTTTTTTCCAGCATTTATAATGTAGATTTAGAACGGCCTTTATTAACCTCCGTTTGATAGAATATTACGTAATAAATAGTTTAAAAACAAACAAGTGAAACGAAAGTAGCTATAATACGGGGACTGCCGAATATATATTTTTATTTTTGATGAAAATTTTTTTGAAAAATTTCGTGATTGTATAATAGTAAAACAAATGTGAAAATTCTAAGCAGTTTATATTTAGTAAAATGTTGACCACTTTGTCACCGTTTAACTATTTTTCATAGGCCCTCTATTTGCTACATGTAGATATACTTTACAAATGCATCCGAGTCTATGTGCATGAGTAGTACGTCTATTTAACAAGTATGTGATATATTGAATGTCTCGATAAAACCTTGACAATGATTCAAACATTTCTTCACCATTGTCTCCTGGTTTTGCTGATCTTTGGAATACAGGTGAGCTATCGAGATGTTTTCTCTAATATCAACGCAAGTACTTGTTAAATGATTTGTTTTTAATTTTAAGCATGCAACAATTTCTCCATACTATTTGAGTGTGTTAATTTTGGCACCCTATACACAGTTTGAATTTATTTACTTTTTATAAAAATCAGAATATCAAACCATTAGCTATTAATTCTTAATTCAAAAATATATTCAAAAAATTACAAGGAAAACCATGCATCCTTAGTTATTTTTACTAATTATATTTTTATACATAGGAATATGTTCAAGCTTGGGAAATCAAAATTGTGAAGAACCACACAACTTTAAGGCAGAAGCCTTTGAAAGATAATTCAACATTCATTAACAGTGGCGAAGTCACACTCATCAACAGTGCTTTTAATTCTACAGACAATAATACGCTTAACGACTCTTCATCATTTCTCCAGGGAGAATAAGAAAAAGACGTCACAGAAGTCGGTGCTACAAATATTTTTATTGTTTTTAGCGTATTAATTATTTTTGTAGCTATTGTGCTTATTATTTTTATATTGAGGAAGAAATTGACAGTTTTATCATATTTTTTTTCGCTGCGAAATCTTTGTTGTAAGGAGAGAACTGTCCAAGAAAGGGAGCCTGAAAATATCCCCATGAATATAACTGGTATGTCAGAGGTTTAGTGTTTTGTATTAGAATGGCACAGAGTAAATTTGTGATCGACTAAAATATCCTTGGTTAAAATTAACTTTTATCATTGTATGAATTTGCATGGATTTGATCTGATAGCGGTATGCCTGTTATGTCTTCTGATAGAATAATTGCTTTTATGTTGATTTTTTTCTACAGATGTTTCAAGTTTTGCTGACATCTTTCAAAAGACGTTTTTGTTTTGCATATGATTTAGAATTATTAGGAAATGTACCTTGAAATTTTACACATTACAGCAATAGTACTCAATACAGTGTTCATATTTAATTTTTTTTCTTTGTAACAATTGTTTCCCTTGCATAACATTTACAATGTTAAAATAAATAATGAAAAAAATTGTAATGACGATTGTAATGCAAAATGTTTATTTTTTTATATTTTATTTGTAAGATTAATTGATTCGTTGTTTGTTGTTAAACATCCATCTCGATAATTTGTTCAATTATAAGAAGGCACCACCACTTGCCAATGGAGAGCTGCAGATTTTGTCCTATACTCCACACTTACGGCTAATAAATATGAAATATCTTATTCGTGCCATCACGCCACCTACTGCGACCCGGGACCTTGATTAATACGGCATCATACAAACCATTGGTCTCCACGTTTCACAGTGAAATACGAATGCACACTTTACATCACGTAAGACGTAATGTGACCACGCCTTATCCCCGGGGGTCATGATTTGAACAATTTCGAATCTACACTACCTTAGAATGCTTCCATATAAGTTTCAGATTTTCAGGCCCAGTGGTGCTTGAGAAGAAGATTTTTAACCGTAGTTCCTATATATTTCTATGTAAAACTTGAATTCCGTTTTGTGGCCCCGCCCTCCTACCGGGAGTCATTATTTGAACAATATAGAATTAAAGATGTTTCAACACATCAGTTTCAGCTTTTTTGTAGTTCTTGAGAAGAAGGTTTTTAATTCTTTCCCTGTTGCATGTATTTCTAAGGGAACATTAATTACCTATTGTGGCCCCGCCCTACCCCCGGGGGTCATAATTTGAACAATTCATAATCTGCAATACCTCAGCATGCTTCCATATAAATGTCAGCTTTTTTTTGGCCCAGTGGTTCTTGAAAGAAAGATTTTTTAATGACCTCGCCCCACTTTTGTATTTTATTGATTATCTCCCCTTGCAAGGGGGCTTGGCCCTTTGTTTTAACAATTTTAATTTCCCTTTACCCAAAAATGCTTTGTACAATGTTTGGTTAAATTAGTCCAATGATTCTTGAGAAGAAGTCGAAAAAGTGAAAAGTTTACATACGGACAGACAGACAGACAACGGACAAATGCCAGAAACAATATATCTATTTTGAAACGACGAATATATATTCCCAAACTATAACAGAATTCTTAAGAAGATGCAGTGATGAATACTGTAGATTGTTGGATATAGCTCGAATCAAAATGACATAATTGAACCATTTATTAACAATTAAGATCACATTATTTGATCTGTACTCAGATGATGCCAGAGAGGACTGTTTCATGTCTTTACGATGAATAGAATAAATAGTAAAGAACACACACACACACACCCTCACACACACCCTCACACACACACTCACCCTCACACACACACCCTCCCTCACACAAGATTGAATGAGTGCTCTGAAAATGAATTTCCTTTTTCTATTGTTGAAAATTTTAAAAAATATTATAACCAGTTATCCTGATAATAAAAACAAGTATAACCTAATTACTCAAAATGCATTTTATTGTGTTAAAAAACACATTTATCTGTTTTTATAGGAGTGGTATACTCTCTGACATCAGTAATTTAATTTTGAGGCTTATTTAATGTAGTTTTCATTTATATATTTTTAAAAAAGAGTACGAAATCAACTTCATTTTCAAATGTGACTTATTTTATTCATGCGATTATATTACGTCCAATTCAGATAACAATTGGTAATTTTTTTAAATTTTACTAATTTTGGATTATGTGACGGGGCACACATCGGGCGTGACTGGTCGGCAAAAAATGCTCACTCACTTCTCCATGGCACCTGATCCCATCTCTGATGTTTTCTAAATGGAGGTCCATTTTTGCTCTGCTCCTGTTTTGTATTGTTTTATGGAATATTGTTCTTGAATACTGTTCGTTATCTCCATATATTTCATTGATGTAATTGTTATTTCATTTTTGCTTTGGTTTAAAGTCAGCATTTTGTAAGTTTCAAACTATTGTCAATTGTAATGAAATTTTAGGTAACAAAGCCTATCAATGTATCGTATTTTGACTGCTATATTTCATCGCCATTGCTAAACACTTGTTTTAAAACGTTAAATGAAGGATTATTCCTTTTTTTCCTGATAAATTCATTCACAGTGATTTGTAAGTGGATGCTATTTCCACTGAGGCAACCCCCCCCCCCCTCCCCTCACGATGCTTACAGATTTGTTTACAGGTTTACTTTGTATTTTTTTAGATCGATTACTTAATTGTTATTTTCAGCTTTTTATTAATAAAACTGCATGTACTTCATTTTATATATTTACATCTTAATCATTCGTGATTTGAAAATCAATCAAACTGTCATTTTCTGTATTGATTTCTTAACATTTTTTTCTATAGAAATGAGTTTTTATTTAAAGAAAAAACCCAGAAGATAATGAATTTAGAATGAAGTAATATTTCCTTCACTATTCAAAAAGTCTTTTCAAAATTTTGAAATATCAATAAATATTGTTTTTTTCCTATATAATGATTATATAAACTCAGTCTTAACAATGCTTTAGTTTGAATTTTTTAAAGCTAATTCATACATTTAAGTCACCTGCGAAAGGCATCCATATGTACTCATTTAGCAGTCTCTTACATAGTATGAAACTAAAATTTTCAATATTTTTTTTTTCAGATCAAGGTTGTTCTTTATTTTTTTTTTAAAAATTCATAACTTGATTATTGCATGGTAAATTATATCTAACGTTTCATGTACACTGAATTGTGTCACAAGAGAGATAATTTATTTATAGATATATTCCATTTGGTATTTTCCAACATTAAATATAGAATTCAGCCGACACTCACCTGCTTTAAATAATATAGTGCGTGGTAAGTTATTTAAAAATACAACCTTCTTAAAATATAATCGCTTCACTACGAGAGAAACGAAAGCAGTTGTAAGGTTATGGGATATCTGCCGAAAATTTTTTAAATTGCCGAGGATTTTATGAAAATTTCACGATAAATAGTATAAATGAAAAAGAAGTGAAAAATGTCAGCAGATTGTAAGAATAAAGTTCCCCACTTTGTTAGATTTTAATTAATTGATTTGGGCTGCTATATGCCCAATTTTGCCGCGACTAGATGCACGTGTAGTGTATTTAATTTATATATATAATGTCTTCAATGTCGCGATAAAACCTTGACGATGATGCACACGATTCTCCACTATTCTCTTATGTTTTTGCTGATCTTTGAAACACAGGTGAGACACTTGTATGCTTCCAAATTATTTTTATCTGGAAAGACAATGCAAACACTTATAAAATGAATTGAAATTAAATTCATGAGACTCCATTTAACACTATATGCATTTTTCCTACTTTTTCTTAAAACATGTAAAAAAAAATATATCCAAACAAAATAAATGATAAATATTGCAATCTTAGTTATGTTTTCTTCTCATATTTATACATAGGAATATGTTCATACTTGGAAAATCAAAATTGTGAAGAACGACACGACTTTAAGCCGGGAACCTTGGATAGAAAGTTCAACACACATTAAAAGTAACGAAGTCACGCTAATTGACACTGCTGCTTTTAATTCCACAAACAGTAATACGATTAAGAATGCTTCAACATTTCTCCAAGGGGAAAAAGAGAAAAGCGGTAAAGAAGTCGGTGTTATTATTATTTTTGTAGTTTTCGGTGTATTAATTATATTTCTAGCTATTGTGGTAATCATCGTATTAAGATTAAAGAAGAAATTGACGGTTTTACCATCTTTTTCTTCGCTTCGAAATCTTTGTTGCAAGGAGAGAACTGTTGTAGAAAGGGAACCCGAAAATATTCCTATGAATACAACTTGTATCTCTGATGTTTGATGTTTCATATTTGAACGGCACAGAGTGTGTGATTGACTAAAAAATAACTTTATGTTTGCATGGATTTGATCTGAATAACAGTATGCCTGTTTTGTCTTCTGATAAAATCGTTGTTTTTCATTTTTTTAACCTTGTAAGAAGTATAATATTAATTCAAGTTTTATTAATCTTTGCAATAGACGCTTGTGTTTTGCATATGCTTTAGAATTATTTGGATATATATGTACCTGTAAATTCTACAGATTACAGCAATAATATTCAATATAGTGTTCATATATTTTTTTGTTACAATGTCTCCTTTGCTTTACATTATTGATATTATATTTAATTTTTTAAAAATAAATAATAATATACATAATAAATCTGTAATGACAATTGTAATGCATTTTTTTATCTTTTATTATATTATCTATAAGATTGACTGTTTTGTTTTGTTTTTTTGTTAAACATCCCTCTCGATAATTTTTCAACCACAAGGAGATGCCACCACTTGCATTTTTTTTCCCTATACTCCACACGCTATTAAATGTGAGGGGCCCTTTTCCTGCCAGCACCCACTGCGACACGGGACCTCGGTTTATACGGTATCATCCAAAGCACCGGTCTGCAAGTTCCACAGTGGGATTCGAATTAGCGACGTACATGGCGTAAGGACCAACTCCTTACTCTAGAGCAGACACTCTCACTATTTCGCCACACGAGTTTTGCACGATCGAATTTTTAAGAATTGCCTTGAGAAAAGGATTTTTTACAAAGCAATGATGACGTGAAACAGCTTAGACAATCATTAACTTATTAGGTTTTAAAATAAAAAAAAATGCGGTTAAAACCCAGTATAGATGTAGAAAATGAATTGGGAATAGAGTTATTTTGTTCAGCCAGTATTCAATTGATTCAACAAAGATATTTGCCCCATGGCACAGACATACAATGAATTATTATTCGCTACTCGTTGTAAGATAATATTTTTCACCATGTTTACCCCTTAATCCCTTGGATATAGCTCATGCATGTGATATCGTTTTCGTATCCCACAGTTGTGACTTCACAATTGGTTTTGCGTTAGCGAATGAAGTGGCGTCTTATACACTAAGATATTGACAGTAGTGAAGGAAAAACTTCAGGAGTACTGTGCAACAATATACTTAAGAAGAGGTGTGAATCAGATATGGATGCTAAAAAAATTCCAAAGAACTTTTGGACAATTTGAAATCACAAGATTTTACTAAAATCAACAATTTAAAAACTAACGACTTTTCAACTTTATATACATCCATTCCCCATGATAAATTAAAGTTCAGGCTTTTTGATATCATTAACAGCTGTTTTTTAAAATAAAAATGGAACTCGTAAATTTACTTACCTGGTCATTGGTTATTTGCAAAATTATTTTGTTAAAAAGATTCTGATTGCACACACACGTACTCTGGAGTTTTTGGAGACCAGATATTCCAACAATAGAATTCCCATGGGTTCAAATTGCGCTCCGTTATTAGCGGACCTATTTTAATATTCATATGAAGCAGACATTGTGCAAAATCTTATGCATGAAAAGAAGAAAACACTTGTTGTTGCCTTCAACTCGACATTTAGATACATAGTCGACGTATTGTCAATTAACAATGGTTATATTTCTATTCCTACGTCGATACGATGTCTCCTGGTGAGCTTGAGATAAAAGATTCCACAGAGTCTGACACATCTGTTTCATACTTGAATATTTTACTTGAAAAAGACGTTAATGGTAATCTAACAACCAAGCTATATGATAAACGTGATGACTTTATTTGCCATAATTTCGTAAGTTCTATGGTCGATACTATGACCTTGTCAGCAAATATAATTCATCATTGAGCCAAATGCTGACGGACATTTTTCATTTGTTTGATTATTATTTATACATTGAATTGACGACGGATTTTTCCTTTATTACTATCAATCAAGACAAGGCGCACACGGCGGGTTTGACCGGTCAGCAGGGAATGCTCACTCCTCCATGGCACCTGATCCCTCTGATGTATCGGAGGTCAATGTTTGCTCCGCTCCTGTTATGTCCGTCAGCATTTGGCTCAATGATGAATTATATTTTAAAAAAGATGATAGTATTATCCCTGTTCTTGAGATGAATTCGAACCAGAGGAAAGTTCTAAAACTGCTCTATTTAGCTTTTGTGACAATAAACTTGCAGAGGTACAATAAGCTGATTATGTTGTGTCTGTCTACACCAGGAAAAATAGAAATGAAATGAGTGATTTCTGCAAAAACTAGATATCATTGTTTGAGTTTGTAATGAAGTAAAAAAACCAATACATGTAAGTAGTTATTTTTTCGACTTTCACAAAAATTATGAAATGATCTTTTGTTTGCGAACATGATCATTCGTTTAAGGTTTCAGGTTTCAAACAATTCAAGCCCAATTCGTACATGCTTACACTCAACATTTTTCTCATATCTAAACACACACACACACACACACACACACCCTCACCC
>PRKT01001902.1:10689-27901 GCA_003671525.1 Saccostrea glomerata | reverse complement strand
CCCCCCCCCCCCCTCACACACACACACACCCTCACACACACACACACACACACTCACTCACACACACACACACACCCTTACATTCCCATTGCACACACAAAGGAAAGAATTCCTAATGTTCAATTCCCATTCCCATATAACTGAATCGGGACAAACTTAGAGGGATCGTCGTTAAGGTATAGCTCAGATGATGTAACATCTTTTCGAATAATCGAATTTGCGATATAAGGTATGGTTGTTGAAAAGGGATATTTATAAATACTCATCCTCTTGAGTCTAAGAAGAAAATGTAGTGTTCTTAGTCCCATTTGTCTGCAAATCTTGCCTCTGTGTGCTCTTTTTTGAAAAGTGGCTTTCTTTTGTTCGTCTGAGCCTAAATTATAAAATTAATCGGACTGTGTTGAAGATTGATCATACATTCAAACGATAATCTATTGGACCATGGATGAATCAGATCTACTTAGATAGCCTTAGAGTTTACAATCATTGAAAAAGTACGTAACTTGATCCACGTCGCTGTGGTGTTATAAGCTCCTGAAAGATACTACTTTACACAAAGTCGACTTTAAATTATATTCACAGGAATCTGTGAAAAAGTTAACGATCCTAGTACAGTCCAGTCCAATACGAAAATTCGTAATATTACGAAAAAATGTAAGATTACGAGAAAGCATAATATTACAAGTTATTGTAATATAAAACTTATATAATAATTTTTTGTAATGTAGTTAAATTACGAATACGCGTAATATAGAAAATGTTACAGACTATATTACGAGTTACGAGTTTTCGTAATCCAAGACAAATTCACGCATTGCAAGAAATTGAGTGGCGGGTAGCAAAGTATGACGTTTAATACGAGATGTTACGGGCGATAACTTGTACGACTCTTACTGAGATTTGAATTCTGTGTATTTCAATAAGAATTGCACGAACAGTTGAATTATGAAACGAGGGTGTGATTTTTAGGGTAGACTTCGCAAGAAAAGTAGGGAGTTCGGGTGATATAGACCAATGCGACATGCTTAAGAGAATATGGAAATTTACTTGAAAATTGGTCTTATCCATGGGAAAATTCCTATAAAAGAATAATAAAAGAAATTGTCCACTCACCCATCGCTGGCGGTACTTTCTTCTTGAATTTCCATGCTTTCTGATAGGTGCAACTGACCAAACTGACCACGTGATATCAGTAGCCGTGGAATATGATATATTACTGACGTCATACTTTGCTACCCACCACTCAATTACTTGCAATGCTTGAATTTGTCTTGGATTACAAAAACTCGTAATATAGTCTCTTACAATCTGCTATTTAACGCGTATTCGTTTTATTTAACTACATTACGAAAAATTGTAATATAAGTTTTATATTACGATAACTTGTAATATTATTGTAATATTACGCTTTCTCGTTATCTTACGTTTTTTCGTAATATTAAGAATATTCGTATTGGACTGGACTGTAGTATATCACATTTTATTACTCAAAAACTACACATCTAGAACTGGTATTAATAATTAAGGCAGATTGGATGAGTATTATTTTATCAATACAATGAAAGTTTCTCTGAACATTCTATCTTATGAACTGATTTTGCCGATATTTATAATTAATAATTACTCCCTGAAAGTCAGTTATCTTTTCATCGATTGTCCCTAGCAAGGGCTTTTAACCCTTTAACTCGACACGGGGAATTAAGCAGTGAGGGTTCTTTGCCTTGCAAACACCTTCCCTGATATTGGACCTACGGTTTACGGTCGTATTAAAAAAATCCTTGAATTTTCACATCTAGTGCCACCGGATCTTGGTGGAAGTATGTCACTCACTACATATGTTTCCACGTCTCATGTTTTACGCCAAACGCGTCAAAAAATTGAAACCATGTCCTCCCGATGAGAAGCTTTAGAAATAAAAAAACACTTAAAAACTGCTTTGCATACTTTAATTTAATGACACTAACTTGCTCTAATTGATTAAAAGACCCATCTGCTTAAAAATACATTGCACTATATATGAACAGTATTGTATAATTTAGATCTTAAATGGATTGAAAAATGAATCTAAATAACAACCCCCAGTAGTATTTATAAATACTTTAATTCAATCTGCGTCTAATTGTGGAAGATATGCAAGCTAAATATTACAAAACAGTTTTCCTTCAGGGCACCTCAGTTTCCGGAATGTGTATTTCCTGAAAACGCACACATATGAACGATTTGTATGTGGGTATGCATTTGAGGATGCAAGATCTTTTCTGAAGAAATATAAACAGGTATGGATTTTTGGCAGAAATATTTATTTAAAAAATATAGAAATATGTTAATTGTTGAGATATATCTGCCAGATAATTCGATTATAATTTTTTGCGCATCACTGCTTTACTTCCCCCCTGGAAGTCATATCAAAGTCTAACCTTGGCTCCAGTCCAAAATAAAAAAGTATTTTAAATAAATGTATATAGAAGACAAGTATAGTTTAATTGTAAAACAAGAATATGAACAACATATAATTAAATAATGGCCTTAATTAGTTCGTGTATGATATTTTCACTATTTTGACCCTGTATTCTTAATAGTATAAATATACGCTTTTATCATTTGATGCTCTTATATACGGGGTTTTGTAGTGTGTTCTGTTGCTTTGATTAACACACCTTTGAAGCTTTTTATATGTAAAAAGAAATGACAATTCAATTCCATTTATTTTCTAAGCAGCGTCCAGCTGGAAATAGTCAGGTCCAGTCCAAAGACTATTTCTACCTACGTAGGTATTAATAGCTACCTAGGTATTTAAAGCTACCCAAAGTAGCTATTTTTACCTACTTTCTGCTTTACTTGCATTTTGTGGCCAAATGCAGGAACGGCGCAACATGGAGAGCACAAAATTTCTTCATACAGTCACACTGATGATGAATATGACAAAAATTTGGCCAAAAAATGAAAACTTCGTATATTATCAATTTTGCATAGAAACTAATGTAAAATTGCCGATTCAGGAAGTAATCATTTTTTGGCCAAAATTTTGTCGTATTCATCATAAGTGTGACCGTATCAAAAAATATGGGTATTCACCATGTTGCGCCGTTTGGTCTTTTGGTCGCAAAATGCAGAAATTGTATAAAGTAGGTAAAAATAGCTACTTTTGGTAGCTTTAAATACCTAGTTAGCTATTAATAGCTACGTAGGTAGAAATAGTCTTTGGAATGGACCTGATAGTTATATGTGCAAAATGGCAATAATGAAAGATTTTGTGTGGACAGTTTAATCGATACCGTTAAGGCTCCTTTGGTATTAAAACACCTTTTTTCTGTCCATTTTGACACTATCAGGTTTATTGTCCCCTTCGACATTAACTTTTTTTTCCATCACCTGAGATGTAGTTTCTATATTGGGTAAATTAAAAGTTTTTGTAATCATTGCAGGAAATACGCGTATTTTGAATCGTCCACTCCATTTGTTTTGAAATTTTTATCTATTGACTGGTAATTTACACCCATGCAAATGCAAGCGACGTCGGACTGATGATAGCATATTCATTTCAGAAACGAGATCCGAATATGTTTCATAGGCGTCGGTACCCGAGGGGAGGGAGGCTAGGGGGGCTTAATCCCATTTTTTTTTTGCAAATACAGACATCATATATGCATGGAAATTTTGGGCGAAGTTTGAGCCCCCAAACTTTCAACAGACGCGTTCTAGTTTAGGTAAAAAAGTGTAAATAAATGTAATTTGATTGCATATTGTTTTACGTGCCTCTCGAGGATTGATCACTCATATGGAAACGCTACCATTTGCCGATGGAGAGCTGCAAATTTTGTCCTATACTTGGATTTTTTTCGTGCTAGTACCTACTGCGATCTACTGCGACATGAAACCTCTGTTTATACGGTCTCATCCGAAGGATAGGTCTTCACGTCCCACAGTGGGATTCGAAACCACCAAGGAAGAATCAGCTCTTAACTTCGGGAATCTAGAGCAGACCTTATAACCTTTGACCAATCGGGCGACTAAATGTAGTTTGAATTGGGGTCAACAAAATTTTGACCCCCGCCCCCCTCCCTCGCAAAAATAGGATTTTCGTGTTTGGAAAGTGGGCAATTTTCGTTTTTTTTGCTCGTCAGATTTTTTTGTAGGTTTGAATTTTTTTCTTCGACACAGCCCACCTTTCATTTTGCTTCTGACGCCAATGCTTATTTTTCACTCCCGCTTATATTACTCGAAGAAATAGTTCATAATTTTTGTTCACCTTCTCTTAACATATAGTATATAAATCTTTGGTATAAGGAAACAGTTAGCAAATACCTCTGCCGGGAGAATGGCATTTATTTCCCTCGATAATGGGAACAACGGGTGTGTTTGACAGCCCTTGACTGTTGGTTGTTAAAGACATAATACAATGAGCTGTTTCAGGACCTCAGAATATATTCAAAGATATATTTCCTGGTTAAACATTATATATTATTACTGTTTATTATAGGCCATCAAACGCCGTACATGATAATATTTCAATATGATATTTAAAGTGGACATTAATGTTAAAAGTACAAAATATTTAATACATCTTTGTACTCATGTGTTTCATTTTGATTGCCTATAATAAACAATATAAAACTATATAATTTTTAATCAGGAAATATATCTATATATAAATACCGTATAAGCAGAATCGTATAGCGATGATTTAATTTTGGCATTATTAGTGAGGATTCTGATCGAGATCACTAGAATTAAATACCGCTAAAATAAACTGTGTTTGATATGAAAAAGCTTCTTAAGTGACCATTAAAAATCGCTAAAATTACATGTCGCTTAAAATAAAATACCATATTTTAAGGACAAATCGCTAATATTGCGTTTCGCTCAAATTTCATTTTATACGATATATCTGCAAGAACCTTGCTCAACCAAAACACACAAATTCAACTATAAAATATATACTGTTCCGATAACGAACAGATATCAACCTCATCAATTTAGTTAAAGATAATTGTGAGCAACAGGATGCAAAAGAACTCGTAAAAACGCACACACGTACATGTACACATGGATGTATACAAGTGAAAGGCCATTTAGTACATCTTAAGCTTATCTGGAGTAGACAATACTTCCCTCTTTCTATGGAGTGTTACAACGCACTTTGAAAAAATACACACTTTGTAAACTATAGTTTACAAATGTGATTCTATATTTATCAACAAAATCTATTGTTTACGCTTATTACTGACAGATAAAGTTAGAATAGCATTCGTAAACTATAGCTAACAACCGTTAAATAAAGTTTTGCAGATGAAAACTATACTTAACGAATCGTTAACTATAGTTTACGGTTTGTAAACTATAGTTTACAGTCGATAAACCTAGTTTATCAATTGTGAAACTAGGTTTAGCTCATTTTTGTGAATTTGGCGTGCCATAAATATGGGCTGTTTGTTGTTCACGCCTTATTAGTCCCCTACCGGTGAAACCGGAGGGGACTATAGGTTTCCTCTGCGTCCGTCCGTCCGTCCGTCCGTCTGTCTGTCTGTCCGTCCGTCTGTCTGTCCCCGTCAGTCTGTCCCACTTGGTTTTCCGCACTTTTTTTCTAAACGCTTGCAGATATTGAGCTGAATTTTGGTACGTGAGTGTATCTTAATGAGTTACAGATCAAGTTTGAATTTCGTTTCGCTTCATTGATTTTTGACAGAGTTATGGCATTTTGAATATTTTTCATTCCCACTTGGTTTTCCGCACTTTTTTTCTAAACGCTTGCAGATATTGAGCTGAATTTTGGTAAGTGAGTGTATCTTAATGAGTTACAGATCAAGTTTTAATTTCGTTTTGCTTCATTGATTTCTGACAGAATTATGGCATTTTGAATATTTTTCATAATCGCTTAATTAAGATCGGGTTCGAACTGCGCTAACTTCCGATTGTCGACAAAAATATGAAGCGAGGAAAAGACGATGGATAAATGAGTTGAATTGTCGTCTTAATGTTTATTATTTTATTAGATTTAAGGCATTTACAACTTGAAAATCTTTCAGTTTAACCTTGGACATGACTTTTGCACATTAAAAAATGACATCCTGAAGAAAAAGGGGAACCCGGTAGGGGACATGTATTGCTTATGCAATACTCTCAGAATGCTTGTTTGAGAATGTTTTAGAAAGGTCAACATATTACCGTTGAAAGGTGTTATACTTACGCTTTTACTCGGTACTCGATCATGGTCATTAAGCAGTGATGATTCTTCATCGTGTCAATGTTTTACTACCGTGACACAGCAATTCAGTTTTTATGGTTGCATCCAGGAGACTCATATATTTATATCTTTTCATGCCGCGGGCCTTCCGAGAAGGAAAAGTAACTACTATCATTCCAATAACAGCGTCTTACTTTGCTTTATTAATTGTGCAAAACTTTCACATGTTGATTACCAAATTAATCACCGATTGTATGTTTGATTTCAATAAATAAAAACAATACTACTTTTCATATGAAATACAAAACCCGGTAATACCACTTTCAATACTGAAAAATCGTATTAATTTAATCAGTATTTTATTATGTAAATGTTAAGAACTGACAATGAATTGCAATGATGAAAATATTCCTTATAATTACATTAAATTCTTTTGTTAACTAAAGGTGGGAAAAAAGGAAATAAATTGAATTTAACTATACAGAAGAATTATTACTAAGCTAATGCATACTCGCTATACAATAAAATGACAAAAAATAAAAAAAGAATAAAAAAAAAAGAAAAAAGAAGTGCAAACAAATCAGCAAAACAGAATATAAATAAGTAAAGTGCAAAAAACTAATATTTAAGAAAATACAAAATAGAAGGAAATAGTAACATTTAAAAGTAAATAAATTCAAGCATTAACACTGAGTAAAGAGAAAAAAAAAGTGCAAAGACAAATTACCAAAGAAAATACAACATATACATGAGCATTGAAAATGGAAATGCTGAGACTTGAAATACATAGAAAAAATAAGAAATATCTGGATTTATTTTTTACTGAATTACAAAATACTATCAAAATCTTTTTGAAGACTTGATGTACAGTTGGACTGCTTCAAAAATAGAACAGTAAATTTCATAAGGTAGTTGCCCATCACCAATTAGCAAAATATTCAAAATTTGATCAGGAGACATTGTTTCTAGTTCTATGAAACTCTGAAGACTTTCAAAAAGTGTCATTCTCTGATGATAATAGGCTGGACAACTTAAGAAAAAATGATAGTTATCCTCGTTCAGATATCCGCACTTAGTACAAGATGCTGTTTCACTTAAGTATTGATTATACAGGTGGGCATTTAAATTACTAGATTCACTTCTTTGTTGACAATGTATAATGTTTTCCTTGCGATTGCCTTAATGAAAGATTTAGACATCCTTTATTCTATCTGCAGCAGGTTTCTTTAGGACATTTTTAAAAGATGAATAAGATTCAATACATTTTGTTTCAAAAGGTAAATTGTTCCATAATCTAATAGTATAAGGCAGAAAACTGTTGAAATATGAGACTGCCCTTGCTTGAGGTATGACAAAATTAAAAGTATCAATATTTCTAAGATTGTAACTATGATTTGGTGGCATAAAAGCTGTGACCATTTCTTGTAAATACAGAGGGATTTGCCATAAACAGTTTTATAGAACAACAAGAGTTTTTGTCTTTCCTTTCTCTTATTTAATGGTGCCTAACCTAATTCTAAATACAAAGCATTTCTAGATGAATTTTTCCTGAGTCCTGTTATTATTTATTCGGGCAGCTTCTACTTGAATATTTTCTAAAAGATTTGAGAGTTCTTGTGAGCAATTATCCCAAACAATGCTATCATATTCTAAGATGGGTCGAATAAAAGCAAAATAAACTTTTACCAATGCACTTCTATCTAGCAGATGTTTCAACATTCTTAAAAGACTTAGTCGAGAACAAGCTTTTTCGTATAAACTATTTAGATGAGATGTTCATTTGGCATCACTTTGGAAAAGAAGGCCAAGATGACAGTGTGACCTAGATTCACTAACAATGCTACCATTACAACCAAATTGGACTGGGGGATGGTTATATGAACTTCTTGTAAAATTTACATTACTGCTTTTGGTTGGATTAAAATCCACACCCCATGTTAAGGCCCATTTATTAATTTTATCTAAGTCAGATGTAAGTGATATTGCTGCTGCATTAACATCATTTTCTACCACTATAAACAGTGATGTATCATCTGCAAATAGCCTTGTATTATTAACTAAATTATCAGTTATGTCATAAATATCCAGGAGGAATAAGAAAGAACCTAGAAAAGACCCTTGAGGAACACCCGCAGATATAGGTTTAAAATTTGAGAAGAACCCATTTACAGCCACTTTTTGAACTCTATCTTCTAAGTAATTTTCTATCCATTTCATACGCCTCGGAACCGGGGGTGGGGGTGGGGGGGGGGCTATAGGGGCTTAGCATCCCA
Organism: Saccostrea glomerata; assembly: GCA_003671525.1. Classification (NCBI taxonomy): domain Eukaryota; kingdom Metazoa; phylum Mollusca; class Bivalvia; order Ostreida; family Ostreidae; genus Saccostrea; species Saccostrea glomerata. The sequence goes on along the minus strand of PRKT01001902.1, from coordinate 19,444 downwards.
TTTTTTTTCAAATATATACTTAGTATAGACCTTGAACATATCTTTGTAAGTTTAGCCCCCCATTTTCCACAGATACGTCTTAGTATAGGTTAAAATTGTTAAAAGTGTTGGTGTTTGGAAGAAAATTTTTGGTACCTTGACCCCCCCTACCACCACCACCACCAACGAAGAAGAATATTTGTGTTTTTTTCTTTTTTACCCCCCCCCCCCACTTTCAATTTGCTTCCGACGCCAATGCATTTTAGTAATGTACCTTGAATTCCATAAGATTTTCATCTAAAAAGTAGACCTTTATGCCAGACTCTATCAAAAGCCTTTAAAATATCACAAAAAATGAATCTGACATCATTGCCTTTTTCTAAATTAGTTATAATTGTATTATAAATTTCCACTAATTGGTTGACAGTTGAGTCATTAGTTGGAATCCCGACTGGAATTTTGTTAAGATATTGTTTTCTTATATAAAATTGTACAAATATTTAAAAATAATTTTTTCCTTAATTTTGCAAACAGCACTAGTTAGTGAAATTGGCCTGTAGTTATTAACTAAGTCTGGCCTACCTTTACCCTTAAAAACTGGGGTAATATTAGCTTGCTTCCACACATTTAGCAAACGTTTAAATTCAAATGACTTATTAAAAAGTTTTGATAGTGGTTTACAAAAAGAGGAGGATAATTGTTTAAGAATTTGGTGTTATCCCATCTGGGTCAGGAGGTTTATTTACATTTAAATTGTTTAATTGATCAGCAACATCTTGTTCAGTGACAATTATGTTTTCAATGGTTACTAAGGGGGGTCCAGGACCATGCTTAGGTACGGTTTTACTTTTATCAACACTAGAAACATTTGAGTAATGATTATTTAATGTTTCTGCTTTTTCTAATGGATGAAGTAAAATTTGACCATTTAATATTATCGGAGGCATAGGTTTGTGTTTGTTAGAAAGTTTTGCAAATGATTTCGTATTGAATTATTGTTCACGAAAATGCAGTAAAAATAATCACGTGGACAGTCAAAACAAGTTTTCATCCTTAAAATGATGGAATTGATAGCTATACATATGATAATATATATTTGTGCTTTTATGTCTTAGGTTTGACGCGGTATATCGAACTAGAATTGAAAACGAATTGAAAAGTATCGAAACTCGAAGCAATTAATTAAACGCTCTACCATTAAGTTACGGTGACCGGTTTCCATTGCAAGGTTAAAAGGAAATCCTACCTTGGAGCCTGATTCCAATTTACAGATTACTTACAATCTAGAAATTTTGGAACCAGTTTTATGATTTGAGGGTCACAGTCGGAACACACGATTTCAAATTACGCAACATAGGTTGATAGAATATCCTTACTCTTCACAAGCATATGACACCAAGACCAAATCTTGCGTGTCAAGGGGTCTTTCTGACTGTTTTTTCTCTCTTAATTAGGGCCAGTACACACGGTAAGGCTTGCCTTATAAGTGATGAAACTTAAGTTCTGGCCTAACCGTGTGTATACCCTTTATACATGTTTTTTGGAGCCTTACAAGTCTGATTTTGGAATAGAAAACTGCTCTATTTCTTAATACAAGACTTAGCTGACATTTTTTTTTTACCAATGAAAACCATTTACCCATTGATCAATTCTATTTTTATAAAACCATACACGTTGGTATATGGAAGAAAACAATAAGTATATTCGAGTTAAGATAATGAGATTATCTGTTAATACTGCAGTTAACCTCCTCTTTTGCTAAGAAGTGTGGATGCACTGGTTGGTAAAACTTTTTCAAAGTCCCAGCTAGTAATATGTTATTCCGTTTAATAATACGCACTGTTTATGGCTCAAAACACATGGAATTTATGTAAGTGTTGTTTAAAATATTGTAAGTCTTGCCTAAGCGTGTGGACAGGAGAGCTGTTCGTCCTGCAAAACGTAAGGTTTTAGACTTATAAGGCAAGCCTTACCGTGGGTACCGGCCTTAATGTTTACGTCTGGATTATTAAGACAGCTCATTATTTGTTTCCATCACTTTTGATACCTCATTGTGAAAGTACATTTAGGAACAATTTTACACATAGGGTTGCAAAACGATATAAAATATTACTGTATAAATAAATAATATCTTTCTAGTAAACACCGTGTGCTTATATGCAACATGCATGCATGGAAGTTGTAAGAAACATTTCTAAAAGAAAATATAGGGTTTTGCACTTTCAAAAAAGGGAAAAAGTACTGTGAAATCACATATTTTTACTTGGGGGTAATTTTCATTGATTCCTGGTATAAGGAACACATACAGTTTTAAACTTCATCAACAACAACAACAACAAATTCTTATGAAACGTATACCCCCAAGACCATGGAAGCAGGACCAGAAAAAATGGTGATTTTAAAATACAACATAAAAAATACATCGTTTCCAGTAATCTTTCCCCTCACCAATAGAGTATTTTCTTTGTTAATGTGTTCAGTTTTGTTTGCATTGCAGGTGATGAACATTTAGCAAAAGGTCAACTTCAACCAATGGAAACGGAATGTAAGGAGCTTATTGGGAGGTCTTTTTCCCCATCAGTAAACTATTTTACTTCAACAGAAAGAACTACACTTCACGTCTTCCTACATAAGCTCAATTCTGAAGAACTCCGTAAGCTACTTGAAGCCTTTAAATTAAGATTATTAATATCTGATGAATTCTATTGTTTCCTTCATGAATTTTACTTACGGGAAAGTGATAAAAAGAGCGAAATGTTTGACTTAATCGCGTCCCACTTGTCACAGAGATGCAAGTTAGGACTAAATTACGTTGTATTGGCATTGTCGAAATCTAAATGTAAAAATTTTGCAGAGAAGTTATACAATTTCCGTCTCATGATTGATCTGTTGTATAGACCAGAAGTTGTTCATAGAAGAAATATATCTAACAGGAAGAAAATTGAAGTCTTCTTTGAATCAACGAAAAGAAGAATCCAGAATATGGACATCTTAAATCCAGTCAATCGTCTTAAGCAACTCTCAGACAAAATAAGCCAAGAAATATATAATAGTATTTTTCACTGGGAAGAGAAGATTATCGGGGAAACATGCGATAAATATGTTGTTTTGTTAGCTTTAACAACTGACGCGCAGGTTAACAAATCCAGTGAAATTAAAGCGGAAGACGAATCCTTTCAGAATATGGAAGCCATCATTTCTATGACATCATGTCCGGACCTATCCCGATGTATGCTGTACAGTAGAAGAGCCGTTGTTTTAGCATTAGCAAACAGAAAAGAAGAGGGTGAGAACTTAGTAAGAGAAGCTCTGATTTGTGCAGATAGAGTTTCCGGTTGTTTGGAAATTGTCGACTTGCATTATAAGATAGTTCTGTTTCACAGCGCTTGGTTTGAATACGACCCACAAATCATAACAAACCGGATATATCACCATATTCAAATTGCGCTACAAATTCTAGAAAACCAGCCGGAAGACGTTAGAGTCTTTTGGACCCGAAGGTTTATGTTTCGTTTACTTTTCTGTTTCTTGGGATTAGGAATGCGTTGTCGCTTTATTGAAAACTTTAATTGTCCATCTTATATACTACAAGAAGCAGAAAGACTACTTGACAAATATGATTCATCGCAAGCTGAGTACCGCCTGCAGATGTATTTTTCTATTGCGAAATCCCGATTGTGGCATTTGAAAGGCGACAATAACATGTCCTTAAAACACCTGCTTAGAGCAAAAACGATAGCAGAAAAAGGGAGATATAGTGAACTAGAAACTATTCAATATGCAGAAGAAACACTACGTTTGCGCATTGTTAAGAGATATATAAACAATGACGTGGGAGCTGTCTATTTTACAGAACCAATTCAACTTCCACCTTCTTATTGCCTTCCACAATCGACCATCTCCAATGATCGTCAAATATGCCTAACATCTCCGCCAAGTCCTTCCCTTCCTATCCCAATGATGGGTCCTCAAAATGTAGCACAAGGGGTGACATCTGTTTCATATATTCAAGAAGATACTGAAAAACCGCCTAGGTCTCACGACTTTTCAAAGGAGGCTATTCATATCAAGTCATCCAAACGTAATAACTCAAATGTATGAAATTATTTAAAACTGAACGGTTTCTTGTTCTTAACATGTTGGAATGATATTTTGAACGGTTTCTTGTTCTTAACATGTTGGAATGATATTTTTTTTAAATTTTTTTACTTTTGCCAGATATGGTACTCTTCGATGTTTTACAGATTTGAAGACTCTAAACATTTAGCAATTAGTATTCAAGAGTTTGAACAAAAATTTGGATCTATCTAAAAAAAATGTTTAGTATTACAAACTACAGAAATAAAGATCCAGATAAAAAGAAGAAGAACAACTGTAAAATAATTATGTTCATAACGAAAAATATAGACTTAATAAAACTGTTTCTTTGTTTAACATGGCAAATTTAGTCAAAAAATTGTTGGTTTATTAAATAGAAATCAGTTTTAAAGAAGGGTAGTGATTTTTATAAAAACAAGAAGAGACGATGACGTCACGTGAGCCTTGTTATACATGGGAATTGCTAAAACGCGGAACGGAAAACAAAAAAAATGATGTCTCACTTTTCTTTTGTTTCCTTATATATACATAGTTCTTTATCTGTAAATTATACAATTTAAATCAATCGCGTTTCAAAAATCCCCCTTAAATTAAAACAAAAACGGATTTATTAATGACTCCATGCCTGAATAATTAACATAGTTTAAATTCAATACATGTATACATGTAACTTTACAAACTTTAGGTTATTCAAGCTAAAAATTCGGTGAAAAAATAATTCAAATTTGAATAACATAATCACTGTATACAAAGTTCTAATCGAAAATCTACTTGATTTGGATCACTAGCTATATTTGTTTGGGTCATTCGAAGTTTCTGTCTGCACATTTAGACAAAAAATGTGCTATTATATTCGTTTTCTTACTGATAATAAAACTACTTCAAACAATATGAGACTTCTTCTTTGTATATTTAAAGATAATCATATTTTTGTTTCATTTACCCCTCCATAAACATCGGTAGCACGCGTTTTTCACGCATCTAATGGTCATTTTTCGACTAATCATACTCTGCGATGGACTGTTGAAATTAATTCAATAAAACATTTATTGTAATGTTTAATATGAATCTTTATCAAACGTAAGCTATCAAATTCGACCACAAGGTCCTCTTAATAAATTGGCAATTACCTCAAATATGCACCTACCCAACTTTTCCAGAGCTATATTATGTTTGCGTAGAAAATATCCAGAAAGCTATCTTTGTTGTCATGACAGCTATACTTTTTTCGAGTATACATATAGCATTTAGGCCTGGTGCTATTAGTAAAATAATTTATTGACGTTACGTTGTGTTTACAGCAGTACTGTACAGTATTTTCTTCCCAAGACTCCTCTTACATTTCAACAATGGCCCAGTCCATAGGAGGTCCATGTGTCATATGCTCACCTTGAGCATTTTATGCTCAATCGGTGAGTGTGATTGATATGTATTTATATAAATTATAGAAAAAGTAGTGTGGCCTCTTGGTACGTTACTTAGGAGGGTACAAACACACAGGCACCTGACGTTACTTATTGTTCTTTTCATAAAATAAATTATACCCCTATCTATAATATTTTGAACCTTTCGTGACAGTATCTTTTTTAATTTCTAATGGAAGCAACTGTAATGACGTTTTTATTTCGTTTTATATGTTTAGTTCCAGTTTTTCATTCCGGAATAAGGATTGCTCAAGCATAAATTTCTTCGGGAAACGGGAGGGGTTTACATTGTTGTCCTTAACACTAAAAGATCCCAACACAAAAATCCTATTTTATGGTTAGGGATGGGGGGTCGGCTTAATTGGTGGACAAGCTACTTCTTCCATATATATTCCTATTTTTCCTATCAACTTATGACAGTCATTCATCAACAAAAACATTCCAAATTAATAATTTTCATGTTGCTCACCACTTTACATGTAATTTTGTGAAATTTTAATTAAGAAATAAGGTATTATATTTTGAGTTTTATTGGGATGTAAAACGGGTTGGTCCCGTGATCAAATCACATAAAGCCCGAAGGGCTTTATGGAAGATTTGATCATGTACCAACCCGTTTTACATCCCAATAAAACTCAAAAAATGATACCTTATTACTTATATTTACATTTGTGACTATGTAATAAAAAGAAAACAAATGGTTACCAATTGCAATTTTCTCAAAGAAATGCTTGGATTTTTTTTCATAGAAATCATAACATATCCCTGAAAATCAGTGAACTTCCGTAACTATATTCTTTTATCGTATACTGACTGTTAAGAGTTTGCGTTTCTTGGGAAGGACGGAGGGGGTGGGTTATTTTGATATGGTTACTTTAATATTTTTAAATTTTAGTGAATTTGAAAAAATTATCAGGTCTTGATCACCTAACCTTTATCCGCTTTTCTAGATCTGTCTATTGGGATATAATGCCAAATTTCAATTAAACTTTTATCTTCAAAGATTCTGTTTCAGATTCTTAGTTTAAAGTTCCGATGTTTGATGATAGTGTGAAAATAGGTGAAATATTACACAAGTTACATTATAATCTCTTTATCATAGATTTATAAAAGAGAGAAAAAAGTGTACAAGGCGAAGACAATCACCCGCTCTATGACGGAAAAGTTTTATTTTTCTAAAATGATGTTGTCGGAAATGTCATCTTCAACATATTAGATTCATATTTTGTTCTGAAAGGCATATTGATTGAAAATTGTTTTTAGACTTATTAAGTCAAAAATGGGTACGTTTATATTAAATGATTCTAGCTATAAAGATGTATTTTTGAATATGAACGGACCAGGTATTCTAGTAAATGCATTGTGTTTTTTTAATGGCGTCTGAACCCATTCTTTCTAAAAGTTGTATATTTCTGAAATGAAAAAAAAGTGAGGATAATGAGCATTGATTTATGTCGAAAAATATACAAACAATACAAACATGTGGGCAGGGCATAAATACGGACCCCCCCCCCCACGAATACTAGAAATCCAGAGATTGGAACGGGTGCCTAGAGGAGTAAGCATCCCTTGTTGATCGGTCACACACGCTGTGAGCCCTATGTATTGATCAAGTGAATGGAACATTTCGTAATCAAATTTAGTATCAAAACAAAGGTTTGGTGAGAGAAGTAAGCCAAAAAAAGAAAAGAACCAAGATAAATTAAATGATAGTTTGAAAAACCTTATTTGTCTCAACAAAGAAGATGGGCGAACAAGGCGGGCAGAATGCCTATAGTGACAGATATTAAGAAATCATATTAAATATGTGAATTGATTATTTAAATTAACTTATAATTGTTGAAATTTTTTAAATTATGAGAAAAAAAAAACTTTTCTGAGAGAGAAAACAAACCTCGTAAAAAAATTTCTTTCATAAAATTATTAGATGGTATTCGTGGGATTCGAACCCTAGCAATAAAAATCCGACGTATCAATAGCATACTGCTTTGAGACTAATGCGTTAACCACTATACTACACCGCTCATGGTGATTTGAGGCATTTAAATCATGTTTGTGATATGACCCGCGACTAAATGGAGTTGAAAGTATTTGTCGGAAAGATGCTAAAGTTGTGTCATAAAAGTGTACTTTTAAGGTATAGTGGGTCTTCTCTCCATGTTTTTGAATACCAAAAAATATGTACATGTATTTTATTGCACACTTTTAGGATCATCTTTCCAAAAAATGGAGAGAAGACCCACCCATATTGAAAAATTTTGTTTAAGTATGAGAAAATGATCGTTTTTGTTCTTTTTAGTGTGTGTAAGCTTTTTCATAGGCAAATATTTTCAGTCTATGTAAGATTTTTGTAAATTGTAGAGATTTTACATAAAGTATACTTCAATATTAGATGAGATATGACATAAAATTTGGATATATTTTAACTGAGATTAATTTTTTCACCTTCTTATCTGTCGCGCTATAGGCACTCTGCTCGCCTTATACGCCCATCTTCTTAGTTTCTTTTTATTTCAACCTTATTTCTCAACAAATTAGTTTCTTTTTAAGCTAACTGACACACAAACAACAAGAAAACACCGTGGCATATTGTGGTTAACGCATTCAGTCTTACGCCTATCATAAGCTTTGGAAAAAATTCGATTAGTATGTGAAGCCCTTTTTTCCGTTTTACATACCTTTAAAACATAAGTAAAAATATATTACGTGTAATTATCAATAAGTTATTTAATGACATAAACTTGAGACAGTGTCTTTGGATTATACTCCCCCTATATACGGCTTCATTCTTCAAGAAGTATTCTACTCAAATTAAACATAGCATTTCTGTATCAATCGTGACAAAACGCAAATCAAGTATCGCACAAACAACAGCAATGATAGCACATTTTATCAAATTCTATATTTATTTATTTATTTTTCACTTCTTTCGACTGATTAATGTTTCTCTTGTGATAATAAATGCCAATACCTTTTTCAAAACTGTTTAAATCGCGATAATTTTAACAAAAAACAATAAATCTTAATTTCATGCAAATCACAAAAAGGATCCGAAAAAAGTATAGCCATCGCAAAAATATGTTGCAAACAAAGTATAGCATTCACTCAAACCAAGAATAGCCCAATTTCTCTAAAAAGCGTAATTTATAGAAATCAGATGATGTTTCGTGGGTGAATTGAGGCGAAAACTAAGTTACAATAACTTTTACAACAGAATATAGTTTGAAAAAATTAAGAACAATTGAAATAATGCA